>JABBWJ010000115.1:0-130130 GCA_016647685.1 Suillus tomentosus
TCCACACCTTGTTCTGGTAATGCCTTACCCTCTTCATCTACTAGACATCATATTGACAAAGCACATTGCAAGGACCGATACAGAGAGCTCATGAGGGTTGTTTGATAGTGGAGGCAGTTGAAGACAATGAAATGGCATGGCTTTGGCCATCATTCTGATAACCCAAGCACAGGAGAACTTGCATTATTTTGCCCGGCATATCCTCAGCCTGGGATTAATGTGCTGTTGTCAGAGGATGAATCTCTTGATGAGTGAGTCCTATTCTCAACCGATGTGGCCTCCATAATAATACTAGGGATCCAAGCTAGAAATACACCCGGTCATTTGTAATGGACAGAAATTTCAAAGCCGAACATCTGCATCCCATTAAGCCATTTGATGAAGTTTGGCTGTCCGATAGGCTTGGATTCATGGTAGGAAAGGACAGGTATAAAATGCATCTGGCAGAGGCTGCTGACACAGTGGAAAAATCAAGCTGCAACAACCACTGGGCAGTAAATCAAGCTAATGCTGCTCGGCACAAGCTGGAGTCCACTGGTATCGGGGGAGTTGCCTGTGCCAGACATGGTTGCTTTGTCCCTCACTCCATGGTGGATTTTCAGAAAGGCAAAAGGCAAGCCACATCCACCATTCCCCATTCACGAGTTAAGGGTCACTTGCAGACAAATAAACATGGACTACACCCTTTGCGAGGCTTCCCGGCACAACATGGAAGGCATCACCAGGGCTGTCACCTTCTATGATATTAATTGTCAATAAAACAAACACTTTCGGGTTTGGGTGGATCGAAGTTGATTTCTGGAGATGGCACCACAACTAACCATCATTCCCGGAATTGGGTTATGGCACATTCATGGCCATCAGGACAGCTCCTATGTCTGATATGCTTCTAACTTTATTGAAGGCATTGGTCGGATCGATGGAGAGATCATGGAGACACTATGGGCACGGCTCAATCTGATCTCCCCTGCTGCTCGGGGAATGTCATCTCCCCACTGAAAGGAATGCCTTGATTATCAGATGAATGACTCCAATTTCTGCAAGATGATTCACATGAGAAGGACTCTATGCCGGAAATACAAACTGGCTATGAATGGCATCTCAGAAAGTGGAAAGGCATTCGACAGACTCAATGAAGCAGCACCCTCACATTTGAAGACAGAATGGTTAGCAAGGGAGAGGATAGCTCAGTCAAGCAGATTGAATGATCCTTCAGTGATGGATGAATATGAGATCAATATAAAAAAGGGTACATTGAGTTCCATTGTCTCCATTGAGGTCTGAATTAATATTGCACTCAGCACCTAGCAAAAAGGAGATTGAGCTTAGATTATTAGAGGAGGGTAACTCCCGCAATGCAGCACCCTCTCGCAGATCTGTGGCGATGTGGATATCAACAGGGTTAGCAATTGAAGAGGCTCAGATTGCATTGCTCATCAAGGTCCGAAGGATCAGAAGAAGATTGTCACAAGTTCCAAATACAAATCATTATTCATTTCTCAATTCTAAGTCTTTTAAGCTCCCAGTCATAGTGCCTGTTCCTAAGAATATGTTTACTGTAGAAGAAGTTCCTGTTGTTGCGTCTATTGTAGAATTATCAGAGTCACGTGATTTATCGGACAATGCTGAAGTCAATGACATCATGCCACGCGACACTCTTGGAATGTTCCAGAGTCTTACTGCAGCTGTAGCACATGTTATGACATCATAGCTATATATAAAATCATACGATACCTTTAATTATTCTGATTGGTTAGTTAGTTCACACTCAGTTTCAATCTCAGTTTCAATATGTGTATATAGGTAGCTCATCGTAGTCAGTAGTTCTTTAGTTCAAGAGCCATTCAGTCACTTATTCCCGTATTACATGGGCACCCGAAGTTGAGATTCTGCTGTGTGAGATGGGTCATCCGAGCTGGGCCCATACATAAGTGCAGTCTGATAGAGATGGATGGGCCCATGATATTTGTGGTGTCTTGACATACCTGGTCTGGCCCAAGGGTGTCGACCGTCCGGGCCCAGTGACTCTGCCAGGTGCTATGGAATATTGCGACTGGGCCCAACTTGGGGGTATGGAATCCAACGTTCAGGCCCAGGGCTTCTGTACCGGAGATAACGACAGGGCCGGACACAAGGGTGTGACACACGACATTCGGGCCTGATGAGTGTCATCCGGTATATTGTGATTGGGCCCAACCTGAGGGTATGGAATCCGACGTTCGGGCCCAGGGTTACTGTACCAGAGATAACGACAGGGCCAGACCTGCCTAAGGAGTGTGAAACACGACATTCGGGCCCGATGATTGTAATCCGGTATATTTTGATTGGGCCCAACCTGAAGGTATGGAATCTGACATTCAGGCCCAAGGTTGCTCTACTGGAGGTAACGACACGGCCAGACCCGCCTTGGGGGCATGAAAGACGATGTTCGGGCCTGATGGTTGTACCATGGTATATTGCGATTGGGCCCAACCTGAAGGTATGGAATGCAACGTGTGGCCCAGGGTGATTGTACCAGAGGTAACGACAGGGCCAGACGCGAAGGTGTGGAGCACTACGTTCGGGCCCGATGAGACAGTACCAGAGTGAATCATGAGGCCAGACCCGACTCGGGTGTGTAAAACACAATGTTCGGGCCCGGTGATGGTGATAAGGAATCTCACGACCGATCCCAACCCGAGCTAACAGAATGTGCAGTTATTCCGAATGTCATCATACTTGTCTAGATCCGGAAGGTATTACCGGTTCTATCAGACCCAACACTGTAGAGCACGGCATTGGGACATATGGATGTAACACACCGCATCATGGCCAGACCCAGTGCTGTATAACACGGTATTAGTGCCCGATATTTGCAACATATATTAGTGTCTGGCCCAAACCCGGGGGTGATGTTCATGATGATCCGGTGTCATGCATGGTATGTGATTCATACCATGTCAGATATATATAGAGAGAGATAAGGAAGGTATGAGAGACTGTCTAGCCCTCTGTCACTAAGTTACCTCTCTATTTTTCCTTTATTTCATTGTCTTGTATTTTATTTCTCACTTTTCAGGCTTATTTTACTTTGTATTTGTACCAAGCATGTGACCTTCTGTTTATTTCTCATTGTTTATTTTTATTTGGCTTCTTTCAGCCACCAAGTTTTGTATCTCTATTTATTTCTGACTGTTTATTTTTATTTGGCTTCTTTCAGCCACCAGATTTTATTTGTCATCACATCATGTGACTGGGAAATATTCTGGTTTGTAACATTATTTAAGCTGACTCAACATGTTTAGTCATGATTGGTCATGCTTTGTAACAACATTTAACATGACTCAACATGTTTAGTCATGGTTTGTCATGGTTTGTAATTTCTTTGTAAGATTACACTGTATTTGTAATGTACTTAGTAATAAGCTGATTCATCACCTGGTTTGTAAGCCACATTCTTACCAATCCATCTGATTAATCATGCTTAGTAAGGGGGTTCCCAAAAGGTATAAAAGGACCCCATTTTCACCCATGAAATACAATCCTCCCACTTGACTCTTATCTCAAACCATGTGAGACCACTAAGACTAAAAGTGCAGGCCAATATAAGTGCCTTGAGGTAATCTAAGATATCATTATCTACTCTAAAGTCATATACTACCTTACAGGGGTTGACTATATAACTTTCATTATCATTATTCTACTCTAGGTTATATACTACCTTACAGGGGTTGACTATATAACCATTGAACAGCTCTCATTCTAAGCTTTACGTGTATTCATAAGACTCTCTCTTTCAACGGAAAGTGAGACACATATAAGGACAACAAAGTTGAAACAGACTTTCATAGGTTGAAACACGACCTACTAGGCTGAAACAAACCTAACGAATTTATCCAGAACACAGACATTCCACAACAACTTCACATAAGACTACACAAGAAGAGGACAACAAACTAAATCCTCCCAAGAACTCACCACGTTACCTCCCACAAAGTAGAAAAGTCAGAGACCGTGGACTTAAGGACTGGCAAGAAGTCTTCACCGTGTATAATTGTGTTGTCATTATACACAACTTTCATATAAGACCCTTAAGTAACAAGACACCGGTTGTGCCGAGATTGCCCCCTGTGCGATATTCTATCATTATTATTCCAGCGGCACAAACCTGCATTGACGACATGAAGGGTTTGTATCCAATCAGAGCATGGATCAGTAAGCAGAACTAAGGTACCGGGTGCACCATATATTCGGTAAGGGAGTGCACTAGTATGTAAGGAGTGACATGAAAGGATAAGGGGCTGTACCACCATAAAGAAATAGAGTGGGGTAAAGGAAAGAACAAAATGCTCTACATAACTCCATACACAGCAAAATCAGCTTGGTTGTACTTGGGCAATTTGCATGCATTGAAGTCCGAAGGATTGTATCGGGCATAATCGGGGCGAGGGGTTCGGGCATAGTTGTGCATGCTATCCCGCATGAACCAGGCCCATACTATGCGATCACCTTCATCAACCCAGATTCCATGTCTTACCAGACGTCCGGAATAGCTCACCATGACACCCGGTTTGTAAACCAAGTCGATGCCGAGATTAGTCAACCTCATAATAGCCCGACCGTAACTGCCAATACAAGTCAAGACATCGAATGCCTCGGGTGGACATTTCAGGTCACGGTGGTCAGGGGAATCACGGTTGCACATTACCGCAGCGCTGATGTGAACCACAGCCCAATGTTTAAGACACTATTGCATGTCCTCCAAGCCTTGTTTTGCAGCCCAACTCCCGAGTTCAACACGGGTCCTGACGGAAGCCCAGTAGAGCTCAAGGTGCATAACATGCAAGGCAGCTGACACAAGCATGGCTGGCCGCTGCATGGCCATGATTATATCTAAGCTCTGATAGCCCTTCAGGGTGGCGGACATCTCGGGTTTGAACCCATCTTCTGGATTTTTGGGAGCAGGGCCATAGTGCTGTGAGGACATCAATTGCACATTTTGATTACAGGAAATAACGACCCCCACCTCACGTCCTTGCTGGAACCAGCACAGTGCTATGTTAATGCATCCGGCACATAATCCCGGCGTTTCGGGTGATCGAAAGTTGTCCTGGCAGGTCCTCCAACCACCCGATTTTCTGGTGGTGATGCTAGCCTTAAGTAGATCCTCCATGGATTGCGTAGCCACAAACATATCGCTCTGTTGCGATCAATATTATTTTATAAAAAAAATTTCGACTGGGAGCCTCACCTGCACCCATGGAATTAAAGCATCCGGGATATACCAGAGAATAATTCGGTACCCGGAGTCGATAACGACCGCAGGGCTATCCAACAAGATCTTCTCGGTAGGAGGGAATTTTGCCAACAAGGCCTCCTCTTGGGCATTATTCATCCCGTATTCCCTTTTTGCGAGGGCCTCGTTGTACCAGATGATGTTGATGTCCAATTTGACTTGATCGGCAGTCACCGATGTCAGCATGGAGGTCTAGGATTGAATTCGGATGTACTCACTTGGGTGTTGGTAAGCCTCGGCCATGAGCAAGGCAAGGTGCCCGCAAGACAACAATGTAGGACAGTCTAATCCGGGCAGAGGGTCTACCAAAGGCCTGCCTGCCACGTGGGCGAGGAATTGTTGCTCCACCCATTCACTGGCGACATGGGTGGTGTGCAAGGCCCAATCCTCCGGAATGGGGGAGGATGGGTTCATACCATTCCATAGAAATGCAAGATGACTGGCATAGGGACACCCGGTGGTAGGTAGATGAGACATGATGGCAGGGCGAACAGTAGTTATTCACCTAAACCTGAGTTATATGTACACATCTACCGAGCCTCATGTCTTGTTGCGTACAGCAGACGTAAAATTCTTCAAACATAATAATGCACCATGTGCGGGTGGCACAATCTCGGCAAACAATCGCAGTGCCTGAAATTCAGTGCAGGACACAATATAACAAGGTTTTGGTCCATTACATACAAGACATCAAACATTTTTAAGTCTTTCGGGCCCGCCCGGCATGTTCGTGTTAATCGCCGGCAAGTCCAACTACGTCAAGGACAATTACCACAAATGAAATGCTATATACAGGGCATCAAACTATGTAACCTTGTTCAATTTCCATCGGTATCCAATAATTGTTGTGCGGCCGCTATGGCATCATGGAGGTCATCCACCAGAGCCTCCAGTCGAGCCATCACCTCTAAAGCCTCTTCACCATCTGCCATCTTATGGGCAAGCCAATCCTCGAGTGCATTTCCAAGGTCTTGCATTTGATTGCAAACAGCCCGGAGGTTGTTGAGCACCGGGTTAGGCCCAGTATCATGCCGGTGCATGTCCGGGAGCAGGAGCTGTCCCGCACCCTGAATATCGGCCACCGCAAGGACTCGTCAGCAGATGGGGACTTGACAGTGATTATATTTTTCTTACAACTTCATGATCATGACAACTGCGGAGTTCCATGACCTCGTCCAATGAGATTCGACTGGGCATCGCGAACGGAATCAAGTCAAACCGGTTGTTCCACCAGTGATAATCTAAGTTGGCAGGTGCTCGGTATCGAGCCATGAGATTGTTTGAGGTGTTGAAATTGTGAGTTGCGAATTTTTTGAAGAGTTCGTCGTCGTCAGACAGCGCCATCTGCCACCCAGTGAGCATATTTACAATGTCACTGAGAATGTCCGGCAATGCTGGACATGTGTTGCTGGTTGTGCATATGTTAATAAAGGGGAAGACAAATCTCTACAAATGCGATTTTCGGCTTAAGTGAGCACAGCAACGGCATGTGAGATAGCCATTCACTCACCTCGGCCTCCCAGATAAGGTATCGGACGAATGACTTTCGGAAAGCGGAGGTTCTTGGAACTTCCTTGTTGTCCAGAGACAACCGGATGGCAGTAAACCAGGCCGCCACATATTCGAATATATTAGCGACATCCCACATGGACATGCAGACGCCAACCAAGTTTGACTATAGACAACTGTTGCTGGCATGATCGGATAACAAGAGCAGGGACGGGATTCTGGGGATTAATAAGATGCAAACTTAGAATGTGTCAATTCATCCGTGTATATAAATAATCGGAGGTTGAAATCTAAATCGGGCTGTAAGTGGCCACAATGCATGTGTCATGTTTCCACGTCCAACAATGCTGCGAAAATGAAAACCTATTGTCCGCATGGCCCCTGAGCGAAATGAAACATGTCAAAACCTTATTGTCCGCATGGGCCCCTAATTAGCTACAAAGGTAAACAATGCCATGGTATAAGACAACTCCGGTAAATAATGCTCAGAGACCGCCGTAATCAAATGCCGGATTGACCTGTACAAACCGGTTCCGAGCATCTTCAGCTAATGATTTATAAATCTGTGCCTGTCTGAGGGCGTAGCACTGAAGTCCGAACCTTCCGAGGTTTTCATCGCACGCGACTCTTCCTAGCCATATATCGGCTTTGTGGGTAAAGAAATTGATGGTCCAGCGCATCTCATGTGCAACAAGAACAAACTCTTCGGCCCAGCGGTCCTGAAGTGCCTTGCTGCGGAGCCAATGGACCTGGTAAACTTGCGAGAAACAAAGTTAGCCGAAAGTGATGACCGAGATACAGTGCTTACATTCACTGAGCCAGTCGTTGCTTGTCGAATCCCCTTGAACATCTAACAACCAAAACCATGGGAGCATGGAATCTCTCTGACCCGAGCATTCGGATCTGCGACAGCCAAGGTTGCTTTGAGGTGACTGTTGAGCAATTCCTGGTATTTTACCAGCAGGTGATCAGCCCCGAGATGGGACAACTGCAACCGGCATTTCTTGTAAATCATGCTGTTGAGATTTATAACTCGCTCAACCGAGTGAACCTGAGCCCAGGCTCGGGTAGTATGGACTTGTGATTTTGCGGGCTGCACTGTTGTCCGAAACAGTACAGCCTTGTCAGCCAAGTGCACTCTGATTATATGCAATATATTGTTTGCCTGTCCCTCCCGAAGGGTGATCTCTTGTCTTATAAGAGCTGCCACACCTAACTCCTCGCACCTATCTGGGCCGAGGTTTGATGGGAGAGGGATCACAACTAATTCGGGTCTGAATAATGCCCCCGGAGTGCGGTCTCTCGGTGATTCCTCTTCAGCCGGAGAGTATTCACTTACATCCGAGTCACTCAGCCCATTCTGCAAGAATTTGATGTCCATGTCGGGGATAAAGTCTATTGCATCATATTCCTCCCTGATATACCTAGCTGCATTGGTGATAAATTGATCGATCGACTGTTGCAGCCGAACACGACGATGGCCTATCTTGAGATTCCGACTCTCAGTGGGATGTCGTCCAATTCTTCGCACATCCATCGCCAGCGCTATCTGGGTTTCCTCAATTGTGATTCCGGAGGCAATCCAAGTCGCAGATCCCATCTGGGGCCTCATTCTCGAACGACAGATTGAGGTCTGCAATAGGTTCAGCTCTGCTTCCTTCCGAGACCGTGCTACTGGAAGTGTGTATCAGTATTGTGGTTCCGATTTAAGATAACACCGGATGCTGACCCTTGTGGAGCTGTACATCATATATGTCCAGGGCGGACAGATGTGTTGCTCGGGAGCCCTGGGCTTGTGCCTCTTGGGCTTCCCATCGGTCAACCATGTCTGGATCTGCCGAATCATTCAACTTTGCAAATGCTTCGGCACTTTCAGCAGCCCCTCGTTTGGCCTCTTTGTACTTCCGCGACAAAAACACCCCTAATAAAAGTGAATAAACTCCATGTGTGAAATGTGAACAGGACCAACCCATCCGAATCATCTTCATAAAGTTGCAGTCATTCACCTGATAGTCAAGGCATTCTTGTCTATGCGGAGTGGACATTCCCCGGCATGACGGAGATACAACGTTTAGAGGTGCCCATAGCATTTCCATAATCTCTCCATTGGTCCTGGCCACCCCTGTGATAAAGTTGGACGCATACCAAGCAAAACATTTATCCTGATGCCCGTGAACATGCCATAACACGATTCCCGGGATTATGTCCATGCCCGAAGGAATGCTCATGTGCAGGCTGTCGTCCACCTGTCTCCGAAAGTGCTTGTGATACTGACAATTAACATTGTAGAACGTAAGTGCACTACCGACTCCATCGGTGTTGTGAGATAGGGCATTGCACAGTGCATAATCCATGTTCATTTGTCTATTCCTGGATGTTTGTTAGCTGGATATGCATCAATTCGGGTACCCGTACCTTTCGCCCTTTTGAAAATCAACCATTGAATTTGGTATGAAACAGCCATGTCTGGCGCATGCGCACCCACCAATTCCTGTGGCTTCCAGGTTGTGCCGAGATGCATTGGCCTGGTTCACAGCCCTGTGATTATTGCATTCGAATCTTTGGACCAAATCTTTTGCAATCACGAGATGCGCCCGGTATCTGGCCCTCCCTACCATAAAGCCCTTTCTGTCAGTTAGCCAGACCTCATCTTCTGGGTGCGTCGGGTGAAGGTGCTCGGCCTTAAAATTCCCGTCCATCACCAGGGAGCGCGAGTGCAGCCATTGCGGTGTGCTGTTATCTCCACTCAGTTGTGTTACATTGATCCTCGGTTGAGGACATGATGGACAGAACAAATCCAGCTCCCCATCATGCGGTTCTCTTCTCTCATGACCGAATCCGTGCCATTTTAAAAGCTTCAGCTGCCTCCACTGTCTGGAAACTCTCATCAACTCCCGGTATTTGTCCTGCACAAAGTGTCAGTCAAATTTCTCGACCGACCGATAAGACCCATACCGGTACTGAATGAGGAAATACACTGGATGTCATCCGTCTCAATTTGCTGCAATAGTTCAATGCCGAAGTTCTGCATTCTACGTTGTCCCGGATGAAATTGTCGAGCAGTGCAAACATGAATGCTGTCTTCGGGCGAACAAAAGACGCTGGAAACATGCCCATTTCGAACAACTGATTATCTGCGGAGATGGCATCCGGGCATCGGCAAAACCGAATTGACATTATATGGATGCCCAAAGTGTCAGCCACCGTTATCCGAGTTTTGCCCGTCATGTGCATGCCCACCCCCAGTAATTCCGTGTCTATGTGGGGATGTTCATCTTCTAGAAATACGTCAACTCTGTCATCCCTTTCTTCCATCACTCCTGTCAAAAATTCAGTGAATGTCCCGACCCTCTCGGTATTTCCGGTATCACCCATTCCCGGTGTTCTGGAAGGAAATGATGTATTGCATGGCTCTCCGTCATCCGTATCCTCCCATTCACAATAGCCGTGTGGGCACGGATGTCCTCTGTGACCAAGATGTATCTTGACCCCTAACTTGGTCAGAGTGGTCCTCTCAAAGAAATCGCTGTTCCATTGCCTTATCCAGTGGAACGGCCTGAGTGCATGTTGAGCTCGGCAACACCTTGTGCAGAATATCGGCTGTGCAATGCAATCATAGCATTGATATGACCCATCCCCATCACACAGAGAGCACATCCTATCCGGAGGTGGTGCCTCACGTTCCAGAAGCATTTCGAAACAATCATTGACCCTCAATTTCCACTGCCGAAGGTACTCGTTGGGACTCTGAATTCCAACAAATGAGAGCCAGAAATCTATTGACTGACATGCTGACTTGCCATGGTTTTTCTATTTTTCTTCCCCCGGCCCTTTGGGAGTTGCATGGGATTGATACTGCCTTGGTCATCACCCCATCCATCAAAATCTTTGGACAACCTATACATTAGCCCATCAGAAGGCTGCTTGGTGGGTGACTTGGTTGGAGAGGAATGCATGGATTTGCTTGACTTGTTGCGTTCTGCTGACACCCACCGACCTTTGATGCCTCGAGTGGTTTTTTTGCGACACCATTTCATCAGGTGGACAGTCTCAGGAGGTGTTACCTCTATAGCCTTAGATCGACCCATCTTGAGGTCTGTGAAATGATGGCGGTGGTATGGTGGCAGAGCTTTGACTTACAGTTGTGTCAAGGTCCCATAACAGGACTGTCCCTGATTTCGCTTAGCAATGCATAAGGTTTACATCGTTATGAAACAGAATTGAACAGTTTGAACTGCTCAGGAATTATTACGATGATGAATTCAATACCCTTGCATAACTCTATGAAGTATTTGATACAACTTGAATGGAGAAGCAATCATACAAAGCTCAATGAGGTTGCTGAGGCAAATCCTATTTGTCTCAAGTTCTTTCAACAATATCTTTGATGTGAACTCATAATGATAATTATCTAATCCCTGAACGCAACAAACTCTCAAATTGAACTTCTCACCATACGCTTCTTCTTCTCATCTGTCATCCTGGTATTTTTAACCGATTTCATCCATGGCAAATAATGACTCTGAGTCAGAATCAGAACAGGAGGCTCCAAAGCACCTGCCACTCAATCAAGAGGAGTTGGCTGTTCTGGAGTTCTACCTGGAGCAATGGGACTCTGCATCAAGTGAAGAGAAAAACAAGGTCTGGAAAAATGTTACTACCGAGGCTCGACTGAAAGCACCCAAGATGGCTGCTGACATTTTAATGTTCCGAAAGACAGTAAGTGCTTTGCGCTGTTGACATCAGCGAGGTACTGAGACTATGTCTATGCAGGTCTACAGAAAATGGCTACAGAACCACGGAGACAAGAAGGATGCCAAGGCTCCGATTAATCTTGGGAGAAAGTGGACATACTGGACAGTGGTTGGAACTCTCAGGAAAAAGGACCTTCTGAAGCAGATCGAGGATGAGACCAGGGTGAAGCCCGGAGAAAAGGAGATGATGAAGCATTATTCTAAGTATCTGGCAGAGATGGTAAATTCCCTTACCTAAACGGAAGTTGAAGAAGCTACCGAGATGGCCATGCAGTGGAACAAGATAGCAGTCCCTCCCGAAGTTCAAGCTGACACAGCAAAATGGAAAAGCGGGGAGATTCTCAGATACGTGGCAGGTGAGATGTTCAAAAAGGCTGGAATGCGGATGTTCATGTTGTCGGCTTGGAAAAGTGAGGAAGGGAAATTGATGATATCAAGGTGCGCACTCATCAGTGCATGGTTCAGACAACACCGGATCTCACACACCAACAGCCACGACTTCAATGATGAGCTCGGCAATGGAGAAAGCTTTGAAAAAACATGCGACTGGATGGATATACTCCCGGAATGGAAGTTGTACGTGTCTAAACAGTTTGGTGAGTATCCCCAAAGTAGTTCAGAAGTGAACCAGAGCTGACTATACTGGGGTTGAGAAGACAAGGAAGTGGACGATGAACCAGTGGTTAAAAAGGGTAGGAAAGATAACACATACACGTTGGAGATGGGGATCAATATAGTTCCTGTTCTCCCGGACCACGAAAGCATGGATTCGGACACCCAAAAGGTGGTAGTCCAGGCATTTTTAAACTGGCATTACCGTGCGTGCAACCAACACAGTCCTAGAATACACTGACAACCATGACAGAGGATTGCAGCGGAAAAGTTAAGGATCTGGTTCCATGGAAAGAAGTAATACGGAGACAGGAAGAAATCATCCTGCCACTGTATCTTCTGGATGGAAAGAAACTTCGGGAGCCCTCACAGATGACCTGCAATGAGGCAACCAAGCTATTGGACTTTTGGTATGACCGTCAGAAGAACTGCTGAGATGTGATTTTCGAGTTCTGTGGATCGTGGAGCAAGGCCGATAAGGAAGTGAAACCTCCTGTAGAATGGGTCAGAGAGTTTGCAGTCATGTCAACACAGACACAGAAAAACAGATGACCAGGGCATCGACCAGAGGAAAGTCCAATTCTTGGGCAGTTGCACAGTCAACAGGTTCTGATGATGAAGATGACCAAGTGCAATCAAGGAAAATCACTAAGGCTGCCACACGGACAGCCAATGGTGATAGAAATGCCGGGAAGAAACATCGGATGTCTACATCTCGGGTGGTATCGGAAGCGCCAGATGCACTGATTCACAGATTGTCTTTGTGGAAGGAACCTCGGGCAATGACATGCCAGTAACTGGGATGAGAAAGGCGCAGATGAATATGAAGAAATGGATAGATAGGAAATCAAGGAACAGCCATGGTGAACACCCGCAAACATCATCTCGGGCAACCCATCTGGATGTAGGTGATGATGGCATAACCAAACAATCAGCGTCCCGAGCACCTGATGCTACCGCGGACCAACGAAGAAAGGTGGGGCCAGCATCTCGGCCTGCTGGTAAATTACGCGCACAACGGGGTGAACGGTCGAATTTAGATGAAGCACCAAATTCAGAGCAGAACCCGGGGGGACAGATCAAGCAAGGTTCAAAACATTCGTCAAATGTTCACCCCAAGGAAAGACCCCAGGTAGAATCACGCAAAAGGAAACATCTTGCAGAGGACGTATTGGATGACTCCCCTGCAAAATGCACAAGAAGCCACACCACAGATGTTCCTCAAAAAAGATCGAAGAAGCCAAACTCCAGATATACAAACAATTTTGTTCGGTATTGAATCTGTCGAAGTCTTTCGTAAATATTGTTTGTAATGCGCCATATAGACCTGCCAGGGCCAATTACTATATTGTACAAAGATGTACTATTTAAAACACTTAATATCTACTGTGATTCACCCTCTAAAGATTCTATTACCCGGTCCAATGATTTCACCATGCGGCATTAAAGTTGGATCAGCTGGTGCAATTTACACATGTCCCTTCTGATGTCGGTGACCCGGTTGCCTGCCTCGGCATATCTGCCAAGGATATCCCTGTTGCTCATAAGGATATGGGGTGACTATCCGTAGGCAAAATAATGCAGAATAGATTATAACAGACTTTGAAAGATATTAGCAAAATTTGATATGTACAGAAAACACAACCGTAACGCATCTGGATTAAAATAATTGTCGCGGTGCGGAGCGCCAATCCCTGACTCAGCCGACAAATACCTAATTTTGTCCCACATCTCACGTGCTCATCAATGTTGTTGAGTTTGCACGACAGGTGCCATCCTTCACTCAGAACCACTCTCCCCACGTCTAATGCTGGCCCCAGAGCTACTGCCATGGCACGTACCTGGGTATGCGAGACAGTGAAGAGCCAGTTTGTGACCCACCAATTTCTGTAAATTAACTCAGAACCAGTGAGCGTCCCCTGGCTACCCAAACCATTCAACTTCTTTTATACTTGCTTACTTGAAACAAATGTGTCAGAAAGCCATTGTATGCCATACAAGACACGTAAGCAACAACTTTTTTTTACAGAAAAATGACTGTTTGCATTTGACAAAACCCTCACCCACTAACGTGGGAGTCGGGGATTTGGTCAAAACTGCAATGGACGACCTGCTACTACAGTACCACAATCTGGTGAACGATGGGGAAGAGACAGGTTTTCTCGATGACGAAGAAGACACGAGGATGCTAGCAGCTACCCTCATTGCTGGAATAGAGCTAGCTCGACTTGATCGTGTCAAAACCCGGAACCCTAAGCGACTGTACCTTTGTCATGCCCACTTACTTCCTGACCCACATCAAAACACCCCGTGGCAAGTGCTGTATGCAAGTCACAGTGATCGTGCGTTCATTACCACGATGGGGATTGATGTTCTAACGTTCGAATTCATCCTTACCTCTGGCTTTGCCAGTCTGTGGTACCACAAGTCCATCACACATCCTGATACCAACTCGCAAGGCATTCCATGCCTGAATCACCATTCACTCGATGCTGGAGGAGCACTCGGCCTCGTGCTCCACTATCTCAACTCCACCATGCATGAGACTAGCCTGCAACAAATCTTTGCATTGATCCCCGCCACTGTTTCTCACTATCTAAGCTCTGGACTGCCCATACTCTGACAAACACTGTGCTCTATGGTTGATGCCTCAATTCGATGGCCACAGGGCCTGATTTCGAGCGTTGTAGTGCCCTCGTAGTTGCGTGTCACTCACGCTTGGAAGGGGCTTTCAGAAGCATTGATGGCCTCAAACTCCCCGTGCAGACCTCACACGATGTTGACATTGAAAATGCCACCTACAATGGTTGGCTTTCTGAACATTTTGTCAGTTCAGTCATAGCATTTTCTGCTGAAGGTGCATTTTTCGGTCTTTCTCCAACAATTTGTACTCAATAATCAATTTACAAAGGCGTTGTGATCGTGGCAAGGACAAATGCGCCTGGAAGTTGGCACGATTCACGTCTCGCCTCTCACATCTATACTAAACTTCGTCTCAACACACCTCCTGGCTACTACATTGTCGCAGATACTGCGTTTCCCCGTGGGACGACTTCCGTTGACGGTCGCATTTGTGCACCTTTGAAACATGGTCAAGTTTTGCATGGGTCTGCTGCCGAGATAGAGGAGCACATGGTGTTCAACCACCAACTACTCTCTTACCGCCAAACCACAGAATGGGGCATGCAGGCTATCCAAGGCACATTTGGAAGGCTACACATGCCACTCGACATCACTAACCAAGAAGCTCACAGCAACCTCATCGAAATCTGTCTTCGGCTGCACAACCTGCGTGCCGTACATGTTGGGATCAACCAGATACAGGCCATGTACATGAAGTATTGGCAGGCTACTGAGGATGACCTTGATGTGTGGCGAGACTTCGAAAGCATGCTATTTTCAGAGCAGAGGAAGAAGGATCAGGTTTCGCGCTTCCATGTCATCTTAGAATACCAGTAGATACAACATGTAAAACTTATAATATCAATGCAATGAAGTGTCGTCACAAATAACCTTGGATGCGAGCATGAAGGTGGATACGAAAAGACGGTGACCTGAAGATCCTCAAGCAGAGGGGAAGTGCGCTTTGAGTCGCTGAAGGAGGATGAGGGCAGCAAAGGTTACAGAAGAATGGAGCTTTGTCCGGTGAAGTGCGTACACAATGAAATGGGGGAGCTTGACTTGCGAGTTAGAAGACGAAGGGGGGTATATAGTAATTAGGTAGACTCACCTGATTGATTTCTCGTAATTGGAACATACACTGGGCCAGGATTTGTTAGAGTAAGTGTCATCACAGATAACCTTGGATGCGAGCATGAACGGGCACAAGACGTTCAAATCTTTACATTGTACATTGGTACCCTAGATACATTGTAAGTATCATAACACAATCAAATCTCTACTGACCCCTCCTTTTGAATGGGCTTGATAGGCTCATCAGCGATGTCCTCGAAGTATGGGCGATCAGAATACTTGAGACACCTAGAGGGGCTGATTTTCTGGAGGCGCAGTGGCTTGTGCCCCTCAGATGTGGTACTTTCACCTTCATCAGTAAGCTACCTAGTGAATCCCCCACCCTCAGGGTACCACTCTTGATGCAGATTCTTGTGTTTGGGCATCCAAACATACTGACGGCGCGGGATCCACTCATTTGCATCATCTCGATGTGAAGCTCGGCCCGATCATGTTCACGTTCGATGTCGTACATGCGAGCGTGCAAATCAAAGAGTTGGCCATGCAGGGTTTCTGTGGTGGCTTGGGAATCATGGAGCTGCTGACTTTGGGTAAGTAGATGTGTGGTGGTGAGACTGCGATTGGCACGATCTTTGTCACAGTTGCGCTGGGTGGCTGGGTCAAATGCTGTGGAAAGTCGAGTGAGTAAATCCGTAGCTGCTGCTCCTCGAGTATTGTGACGTGGAGCTGGGGCTTCTGCACGAGGAGTGGAGCAGGCAATGGCTGTATGCTGGATTGGGGGGGAGGTAGGCTCCTCCTGGTACTGGTCAGAGACAACAGACAGACAGTCATCGTCTTGCATGGCCTCGTAATCCATGTCATTCAGGTTGTGCGTTCCTGCACGCTCGTTAATGAGCTCTTCAATGCGATGGGCGCGCGTGACTTCCGGAGGGCACATGCCATCTCCAGTCGGCTTTGTAGTCTTGACCAACTGTAATTATACTTGTCAGTAATGTTGCAGTCATGATACAAATTGAATCATACCTGTTTGAACTTTGTTTCGAGTGAAGTGAGTTTGCGTTCAGGCCGGTGCTTCACCTTGGCCCATTGGCAGAACTTAACTTGGACAGTCTGCCACCCGCGTTGACCGAGAGGGAGCTCATCTTGGACTATGTCGAGGAGACTTTTGACGTCCGAGCTAGTATAATTGTTGGACCCTTGAGGGCGGCCTCGCCTCACTCATGCTTCTGCTTCATCATCCTCATCTCTGTCCTCTCGGGAACCCTTCTTTGCGTTAGAGTATCCAGCATTTTCCTTCTCCTTGCCTTTGGCCCTTGGGGCTTTGGCCATGCGACGCGCACCTGCTGTTTTGGTGGCCGGAATGTAGCTGGTGGCCTCCGCAATACTGGCGGGGTAAATCAGATCCATGTCATCAGAGTGAGGTAGGGGGAGGAGCACGGGATTGATTGTGTTGGTGGTTGGCGCCTCATGTAGAGCAAGGCGAGAACTGGACACCGGGAAGGGTGGAGGTGTGCCTTTGTGGGACTGGAAGGCTGGAGTGAGTGCGTAGGTAGAAGCAGGCTGTATGTATATAGTTAGTCATGTCAAAAATATAATATGATACTCGACATACCTGATAACCTGGACTGTCGCCATGTTCAAACTGACAGGACCGATCAGATGTAGTAAGAGTCTATAATAAGATGAGTATTGGCTGCCAGTAGACAATCATTGGATAAGACTTATGTTGCAGATACCTGGATGGGACACCCAAGCGCCATCATTATCACGGGTGAACACATTTCCAGCATGGTCGTAGTATAATTTAGGGCACAGGTAAGATGGGGTACTACCAGGAGGTATCATGGATAGTGGAGGAGGAATGTCAGACATTGTGTGCTGTAGTTTTAATAAAAATGATGCTTACCTTGTTGTCCTCCAGTGTGTGCTCTTATACGTCTCGAAAATGCCGACTATTGGATGCATAAGTCACCCAATGACTCTAGATGTTCGTAGTTAGTAGAACGACCCTGTGGTGGTCGCAGGAATACATTAGTACACACAGTAAAATAAGTCTTTAATGTTAAAAAACAGTTGCGGTAGCTTGGGGAACAAGTTGTTTTCGCAAGTCTAGACTTATAGGGATAGAATGGTGTCGGCACTGCTCACCTTGTACCCTGGCCGGTCGCAGTGGTACGTGTCGGCGTCATCTGCTGAGAGCAATCTTAAAACTTCAGCTGAAAACTTCGCCAGGGACCTCAGGGATGGGACTGCGTATATTGGAAAATGTTTGGACCAGGTGGCGACCTTTGCCATGCTGAACATGTGTCAGGCAGACCTCAAGTCTTGGATTAGTCAGCAGATAATTTAGGCGTAGTGGCCCAAAACAGATTTAATCTGTCGTTTATAATCCGGATTAATCTGTAAGGGGGGGGGGCCCCCCCCCCCTTCTAGATTTAGAGTTTGTAAGAGCCTCAAAATAATATGTTTTGAACATCCGACGCAAATGAATAGCGGCATTGCGGCACGACTTCCTTATATGGTCTTTTTATTCTATCTTATTTTATTCCGCATTATTTCAGCCTACGGATAGTCACCCATGGGCGGGCAGCCGACTGGATGTCAATCCAGAGACTGCATTCATGACAATGGTATGCATATGATCATCAGCTGGTAAAAATCAGCACCGGTCTGAAGCTATGTGCTGTTACTCACACATGGTATTACCAATGGTTTTAAGGCGATGATTCTGCCAGAAAGCGGACGGTGTGGCATCCGGACTCTTGTCACCGTGCGAGCTGTCCCGAGCATCCTGGTCAATATCCATGTCGGCACGGTCTTCCGACTTTAGTTCTACTGTAAGAAATGCGAGTTTGTCTATAGCAATATAAGGTATTGATGCTTACCATTGTGCACACTATCAATGGACATGTGAAATCCAGTGTCATGTAAAGGGGGATCAACTGTCAAGTCAATGACTTCATCGGGTAAGATCCTTCCCGGTTTCGTGTTATCGGCGTCTGGTGTGTCTCCGTCCGTGAGTTCGATTACATCCGGGTCCGGGTCGTCCCATCCAAGGTCATATTTGGGTTCATGGGTCCGGGATGCCGGTATGTTCGAATTGTGCAAGGGAATGTCAGCTGTGCTGTTGTCTGGTGGCAGGCTCATGCTCCACCCCAAATCATATACCAGTGAACAATCTAGATCTTGCTAAGTTGTTCATGCCCATCTCTCATGACATGAAAACTTACCGTTGGCAGGGATATCCAGAGAACCATGCCCTGTTAATGAGTCTTTGGTCCATCCAAGATCATACACTGGTTCATCATTTAGTGTACCTTGTATCAGTTAGCCATGCACACTCTTTAGCATATATATAATTTACTGCAAGTTTGAGTGTCGGCCAAACCTGGCTGGGTGAACGAGCTGGTATTCCACCCGAGGTCATATGCTGCACTAGAAGGACCTGTAGAACAAGTGGATCCAGTTGTTGGAGCTTGGTCCTTGTGAACAATAGCAGTTCTGATCTGTCACAGCAAAAGCCGAATTGCCACGATGATGACATCAATTGAAGTCAAGGCACAATAGACACGCACCACCGGCAACTGCTGTGGCCACGCTGTGGCCACTATCGCTGTTCACTATATATACACCACACATTGGACTCCGACATTCCTTCCCGAACTTCCTTACCAGACCCATTACCATACTTGACTCATTTTTATCGCAACTTGTTTTATACAATGTCTTCATCAGATGAAGCCAACAAAGCCTTGAACCTCGTCACCGAGACCATTCGTCGGTTGATCACAAGGTTTGACAAACTGCAAGTTGGTGATCCAGCTGCCAGGACTTTGACTCATGACATTGCTGTCACCTTGGTAAGTCGCTACATCAAACAGTCTTTGAGTTTTGATGACCAGATTACCTTTCTAGTCAACAGCATTCGCCCAACACGGGCGAACGACAACAGTTGTCCCGCCAATACTGTTGTCGTGCGCTGCCAAAATCCGGGACAAAAGTGGACCGGACCGAAAACTCAAGGCCTTGCCCGACTGGTCAACCATCTCGAATGACGATAATCGCATCCAGAGTCATCCTCTCTTCCCGAAGACACTCGGCTATTGACCGACAAACCCTTCGGTAACGCCTCCCACCCATCCAACATCACTGCCGAGCGAGGCGACACATCAAGGTGCCACTCCCGCTGCTCCATCCCCAAAAATGGATGCTGTAGCCAAGAAGTACAATCTTGTCGTACCGGGCAACAAACACAAGGCCCCGGAACCAGAGATCGACTCATCCCGCCCAAGGACACACAACTCCCGGTTACGAAACCGCCGCACGAGGCGAGTAGGGCACCACCACGGGAGAAGAGTCGACCCCGTAAAAGAGTCAATCAAAAAAGTTTGTCAGTGACAATGAAGATGAGGTTTCGGAGGACAAAGTCATTTATGTGAAGGTCAGTGTTTCCTTTTGTGATGCCTTGTCACCAATATGCTCATCCCAACTTAGCAAAAATCGCAACGTGAGCAGGCCGTTCAACCCGCAAGTGGGCCATTGACAGCTGTAACGGTGAGTGGAGTCCCGACATTCAAGAACCAGGACTGACACATATGTAGCCCACCGTCGCACCACCCGCACACCAGCCTCCCAATCAATGCGAGCGATGCATCCGAGATGACATTGCTTGCATTATACCCCTGACAAAAAGGGTTGGTGACATCCGGAGGTCCTGCCGAAACTGCGAAGAAAGGAAAACCAAGTGCGTCCGACTCACCATTGACGATGCCGACCTTCTTTGGGGTCACATGGCCTTAAAGAAGGCGAAGGCTGCTACTGCAGCAAACAGGAAAACCAAGGCGGCAAGCAAGCGCAGGTCAAGAGCCGACACCGGGTCACCGCAATTCCGAACTCAGTCCTGAGGACCGCTGAGTGCATGTGCCACCCGTGCCACATTGTGTGCCCGTGTGCCATCGCCTATTAAGGAGGTGGCTCCAACTACTGATGATTCTGCGGATGAAGATGCAGATGGTGAAGATGAACCAGAACCCGGTATGTGCTTTCGGTTTCTGTCTTGTCTTATTTGCGTTAAATGTTTTAGTAGCACCGACTGCCAGTGCATCCGAGGTCGCAGGACCCGATGCATCAAACAAAGAACTAGGTGATGGATCCCAGGAGCCAGGTGAGTCCCGGTTTTCACTTTATTGTTCAGGTTGACCCATACCTGCAACAGAACATTCTGTTACAGGTGATCCTGGACATGTCGACAATGATGTCGACATGGAGATCTCTACCAAAAACACTCTGCCTGCCCCACTCCCCATACCCACATCTCTGAAGAAGACAAACTCCACGGCGCTTCAACAACCGAGTCTGTTGGATATCCTATGGACAATTGAGGCTCTCGGAAAGAAGTTTGAGGGCATGGTGACGACCGCGACCATGCTTCCGAGGCCTTGCATCAGGAGATGGACGGTAGGGTCACTGCTTTGGAGGAAGAATGGAACCAGCGGTTTGCCACAATGGAGGCGAAAATCCGGGAGGTAGAAATGAAGAACCATGGCAACGCTGTGTCCATAGGGCACATGGCCAACTCCTTCAAGATGTTCTCGCACACTGGAAAGCTGGGCAGATTTAACCATTCCGCAGGACCATCCGGTCGAAGCCACCTGTTTGGCCAACTTCCCGCAACATGGATGTCGGGCACCATGGATGCCGGGATCATGATCAGAGTGTGTCTTCTGCTGGTATAAAGTATACCATGGCCTTGGACCTTTCACAAGGCCCTCAGCCCAGTTCTTCGTTGACTCCCTCCGGGTCTCCTGTTCTGAGGTCTGGTGAGCCTGTGCAGTTGCCCAGTTCTCAACCAACTGGCAGTTTCCCACCTGCCAATCCCTTTGCGAGTAAATAACCCGGCTCTATTCATGGACGCATTGCAGCTAGCACTTAGATTTATTCAGCTGCCCTTATGTACCTACAATGTACAAGTATGATATCATTGGCCAGCGCCAGATCAATAGCAATGTATTATACCAAAATGCATATCTTGTTCATTTTGCGATACTCTACTCCGGATGCTTGGTATGTGCACAGTCGTGATACCCGCCATGAGCAGCATGTATTCTTATCTTACACTGATATATCCTTGTATACTAAAATTTCAATATATCATCTGCCATTTCATGGTTACGGTCCCGCTATGTATTCACCGAAGTATCAAAACTTATCCCCCTTACTTATCCACCGATATTTTGTTATTCTATTGATTTCGGCTGCATTACATACATTCGATACCTCCTATCTCGACTTATGCACATATACCGAGACATTACATATAACATATATTCCGGCCCTGCAGTATATGCCCACCCCATTAGAACATCCATGCACGCCGTATCGTACAATACACACCACCACCAATCCCGGCACATGCATACATATATACCAGGATTCAATGGTGCCTGCATTTCATCATCATCGCAATACCCGATACAAGCCACACCGAGATTGAACCACTATATCCATTTTGGCCTGCCCGTATACATCCACCACTCATGTGGACATGTTTGTATATACTTTACTAGCACAACCATTTCGGCCCATTCATACATACTGAGGGTTATGCGGGATCGATATCTCGGCCCCATGACATATACCCGATACCGCAATCTAGGAGTGTTCACATGTGCCGAGATTTTTCTATCAGATCCTCACTGTATATACCCAATGTGTATATTTATATATTTTATAGCACACCCGTTTCGGCCCATTTGTATATACCGAGTGTTATGCGGTATCTACATCTCAGCCCCATGACATATACCGATACGCAATCTAGGATTATTCGTCGCATGTGCCGAGATTTCGGCATCATATCCATTTCGGCCTCACTGTATATACCCACCATCTATCCTAGCCCATTTGTGTATATTTTTATAGCACATCCATTTCGGCCCATATAATACAATACCCCATCCTGGCCCATTCGTGTATGCCGAATTTCAATTGTATATCTATTTCCCCACATCTGGCTGTGTACACAGTTGATGTTGATCCATTTCGGCCCATGGTATATGCCAATACCACACATCTTGGCCCATTCGTATATGCTGACATTTCAATATGATATACATGGCTGGCCCATCTGTCAGTATCAAAGGACACTTCTATGTGGGCCGACCGGGTCCACCGGGACAAACTTGTATTTGGACCCAGCTCGGATGACCCATCTCATTTGGCAGAATCTCAACTTGGGGTGTCCGTGTTATACGGGAATTTTTTGACTGAATTATGTGGACATATTGGATTAGCTCATTTTTTTTATCAGTGTACATCCAGCCATATTTATGCACAGTCACGTATCAACTTATTTACCCAAGTCCTATGAGGTAAGTCAGTACAGCAAGGCCCATGAATTAGCCATAACTTACTCACCCGATTCATTGCTTTTAGCACTAATTCTGATGTTCCCCAATGCATCGACACAGCGTGGCAAAGTTCACTTGTGCACACCAGAACAATAGCCAGCTGACTACTATAAGCGCGACTCCATATCTGTGCCCCAAAATCGCTATAAGCTAGAAAGGGGTCTTCTTACCCCACAGGCACCGGTAAGTAACCTCTGATCGCGATATAATAAACCCGATCGTGATCTTGCCCTACAGAGAACATGTGTTCAATGACGCCAGGCACATATTCTTCTGATGTCTTTTGGAAGAACACACAACTATCCGGAGCCGAATAGTTGCAGCTGTAATATTTCAAACCTCCTATGGTCAGTCCTTTATACTCCATGATGCGGTTGTTCCCATTGAGTTGAATCCCTGCCTTGTCCAAGGTGTGTTGAAGGACATCGGAAATAGGGGCTTTGATGATATTAGTGTCATCATGGGAGACGTATGGGATTGATTCCATAGTTGTGCGCAGGATGCCGGCGTCTGTACAAAATTCTTCTGCAAAAGGAGCGCAGCATCGCTGCAGGATTTCAACTGCCCTTTTGACAACATCAGGTGCTCCAGGCTCTTGGAGCATTGCCTTTACACTTGCAGTGGTGCAGAATGTCTCTAGCATGGTTTTTTCCAACTCCCCTGTAGAGCCCCTATTTAATATAGTCTCTGTATTTTCATTTCATGCTCACCAATTTTGCGGTTCATGTTGGTCTTCTGCAGGACACCAATTATCCTCTCAAAGGGGAACATCCACCAGCTGTGCATGGGTCCATATCTCAGAAGGAACTTGTGTAGGTGGAGACATGTGTGGTGGTTAGGACGTAATGAATGGCCTGGAAAGACATCTCTAATGGACTCCAGGTAGGCCTTCATGTATTTGCCATATTGCTGAGTGTGATGTGTCGATGTTACGTGTGATGTTCCCCATCGTACTGCCATCGCCAGCAGCATAGTGCTATGAGCCAACTTCTGCCTCCGTTCTTCACCACCATGTTGCGCCCCCCAAAGTTTTACGAGTATCACTGGTAAGTCGAATTCAATTGCCGTCCGCCATTGCTCTGCTTTGAGCTTACCATGCTCTACATCCCCCAGGTTCTTTGGTGGCCCGTGGTGCTATGAAGGTCGCTTGATGCCGCTTAGTTCCACTTGAATTGCGTTGATCTCCTCGTCTGTCAGGGCTTCAACAGACAGGCCTTTCTGGTCATTTTTGTCCTCTACTTCGGCTGCATTTTCCTTCACCAATTCCTCTGTAACAAATGCTTCGTCATCCACTTCCGTCCTATCCTCATCGTTTATTGGGGGGCCACTGTGGGCGGGTTCCACCTATTGAGTGGTCAATTAGGTTTCAGAAGGGTAAAAATGGACAGCACACCAACAGCGCCTCAATCATCTTCTTTTTAGTGTTATGACCATTGCTCGATAATGTTACCCCTGCCTCTTGGACGAGAGCTTGTAAGATGGGCAGTCGTAAGTGGGTCATGGCAGAGGCGGTGCGGTTTGACTTTAGGACTGTTCTGCCCTTGTCTAACTCCTTTGAATTGACAGGTTTTGGTTCTAGCTTTTCTAGCTTCCTGATTGCTTTGCTTGCCTGTCTGTCTATGGTAATCAAGTTTCTGAAATGGTGTTGCACCACCCCGAGGAAAAGGTTATGCATGCCATCGATGACGACGAACCACACTGAATCCAAGTAAGGCAGTTGTAGAAGCTCAGACCACCTCACTCCATCTCGCCCAAAGATTTTATTGTGTTTAGACTTTGTTTCAGCATTTCTCCATTCTTCTGCAGCTGCCCGGTGTTCCTCGCACGTACGTCATTTCCATTTGTCATAGTCAAAGTTCGCAATTTCTGACTTGTTCAGCCAGCAAAGCCCACACATCTGATTCGCAGTGGGGCCCGCCCGCCCCGCGAGTTTGCGAGCAGCTGGTAGGTCATTGACCGCCACTGCAATGACAGACCTTGAAAGTCTCCCTTCAGCATGCTCATGTGTCCTTGTAAACCACGTCCCGTCTTTCCACGAAGGTAGGAAGAAGTCGATCACTGGGTGAAGAAAATGGTTGATCTCTTCGAGAGCTGGTTCTCTAGGTCCGGGGATAATGCCGACCAAGTACATGTTTTCTGGCCTATATTGCAGACTGGGTGGGAGGTTCAGTAGCCCCATTGTGATCGAACCAACTGATTTCTTCTTGCCAGAGGTCTTATTTCCATGTGGGTTAAACCAATCCATTGAAAGACTCCATGCTAATCTCAGGTCCCTTCTCTTTAACCTATCCATGAATGGTTTCCCATCAGGACCTAATATCTCTTGCATCACAGTGCCATCCTTGATATCCCACAGGTGGTATTTTTCGTTCATTATTGTTCCATGGTCCATAGCTTCTTTGATGCCCGGCCGGCTGAGCAAGCCGGCAAGAAATGCATTGAAGTCTTGGATGATGTATGGGTGCACAGGTGCCCATGATTTTAGCCCTTCATTCTTTGTGGATTTCACCAACAACTGACCACAAGGGATGCTTCCTGGGTACTTCATATAGGTGCAGTGTTCAGGATATGGTGATTTTTTTTCGTGGTCACTGGCAGGTACGTGCACGAACATCTTGTACAAGTGGCAAACATCCGAGTGATTGGATCTAGGTCGAATTTTTTGCGGATGGTACGGATGTCGCAAGGAATTGCTTGACCAGTAGACTTTCCGAGTGTGGTCTCAAGGAGGAGGTTTAAAAGCCCAAGAACTGCATTGCACCATGGCCTGGTAACATGTCCAAAGACATTCAGGATTAAGGCAATAAGCATGGTGAGGAGTATGGCAGGGTTGGCATTGTGGAATTTTCATTTGAAGTTAAGTTCTGGTTACAATTCAGTATGCGGTCCCACTCATCAAATATCTCTCACCTGTGTTGACAGTTGCTGATGCACTATTCAGGTCTTCCTTCGTTCTACGACCCACAACGTCCATAATACTCCCCACCACATTTCTGATCTCATGTAATGATTGAAGAGACGCATGCCGCAGTTCTTCATTACAAGCATTGCCATTTACTCGCATATCTTTTATCTCCTCCTGGGTTTTCTTCATCCAACTACACTCTTCGGTAAGCATCTTCAGGACCTGTTGCCCGTCAGCCGAGTCAAGCTGATTCACAGTATCAGTCACATCCCAAAGACAAGTGTGCATTTCAATGTCAAGGAGGTAAAGTCTGTGGTAATCTTCTGATGCTTGATCCTGAATCCCCACTGAATGCTCCCTTGAAGCTCTTGTGGTATCATCTAATATAGATCGGCTGGCCACATGTATCGCTCCAGTAATGTGCCCATTCTCCGTTCCATCTTCCAGTGTTAACTGGAAGATGCTTCTGGCAAGGTCATCATCGTCCTATTCCTCCATTTGTTAACTGAATGCATGTATCCGCGTTATGCAACTTACCCTGGCCCTTGGCCTTTCCTTTGACATCTTTCTGGCATCGATGGTGAAGATATAGCACTTGAGCGATACCAATGATTTAGTCGGTTTTGTAGTGAATGCAAGATCACTATTGATTGATCATTCCTTGTTCATTCAATACTGATTTTGGCCTTCTCTAGTCTCTTTTGCCTACTCTAAAAATATCCTCATATTTTCATCAACTGGACAACCACTCAGCCACTCTGGGTATTTCCGGTGAAGTCTAATTCCCCTCATGTTCCGCAGTTCTGTGTAGTAGTGTAAAAATTTTAATGGTATTGACGTTAGTAATTTTGTTGTCTTAACAACTTTAGAAAGTATTGTCTTGTGGTCTTTGTCTCCCTCCATCATAAGTATTGTATTTTGAAAGGTGAGGAAAAATCAGTACAAAGGTGTTTGAGTTCGGGCATACTGCTCACTCTTATTGATCACACTTTGTCACACATGGTTTTGCGTCTGCATCGTGTGAGTACTCTGATTTTCTGGTACAATCTTCACACTCACTCACATGGATACAGAAATCCTCAGGCTTGGTTCCGCGTCGAAGTCACATGCAGAAATCGAGCAGCGAGGTTTCCCAAAGGCCCATCATATTACGAAAAGTAAGTTTCAGTTGTTCTTCCAATGCCCCTACATTCAAGCTTTGCAGCCATATTCCCAGTTGGCTCAAGCAACAGCTGTTGTACTTTCAGTTGTGTTTTCATGCTTCGCCTTCCTTGTGGCTGTGATCTCGCTGGATTACTTACAGATATATCTACGTACTGGGATGTGCACATGCACGTTTTTAAATACTTGACCCGCATGCTGTGGCTTTACCTCTTGGTCGATATTGTTGAATATTTCTAAAATTATAGCGGTCCACCTATTGAATTAAGTGAACCTCTCAGAGGGGTACTCAGAGGGCCACTCAAACATATCTTCAACATATTCAGAAATTGCAAACAAATTTGTGACATTGGCAAATGATAATAATTTGCTCAATTTGCTTTTGGGCTTATCAGTCAGGCAGACCTCAGGTCTGATATGTGATTTGATCCTCCATCTCGCCTCAGAAATGTCACATGAAATATGCATGAACAATTGTAACCTCGGAGGCGCCTTAATATCTGTAACTAAATTTTGGAAATTAAGTCAATATGCAATATATGCAGATTGTGAAACAAATTCTCCCTGTTTTCGCCAAACTTAGTCTGAATTTAATTGATAGAATCTGATGCTCATTCATATTTGAGATTTTATTTAGAAATTGTCTATCATATCTGCACAATACAAATAGCTTGATATATGCATGATTTTTCTCAAGATATGCACTGCATCTGTTTACAGAACTTTTCCTGCCGTGTCTCAGGTGTAAGCAAGTGATTCGAGATCGTCACAGCGACCCGGCTCCAATTCCAAGTGATTGTTGATTGAGGCAAAGGTGGGGGTGCCTGTGAGATGTCGACCTCAATGAAATGGGATGTGGGATTTGGTCGCAGTATTTTGGTATCTTTTCGCGATACCGAAATCGATAATATAGGCAGTTTGCCTTGAACTGTCCATCAAAATGTTCTGCGGTTTCATATTGCCATGAACATAGTGATGTAAATGAATGTACTCAAGACGCGACAGCTAGAAAATAAGTTAGTAACTGCAGTGGCCCACAACAAATTTGAACCAAAATACCAGCTGGTCTCCTAAGTTAAGAATGGTTTGAAGACTAAATTTGTGGTTACATGCAATGAAGAGCTCATGCAACGATGGCCCAAGGAGGTCGAGAGCCAAGGTGTAATACATTGACTCCCTGCCAAACCAAATGACACGGGAATCCCAACTCCACCTTCGAGTTGCTTGAGAATTTGGTGTTCGTGCTCCAGAGAAGATGAATTAACAGTGACCAGTTCAAGTTTTATAGTGACAGTATCATCATTGAGGAAATTCTTTGCATGGTATACAACAGCTAGTAATATATATTGAAAACTTGAATGTAATCCATTGATTATCGAATGTACCATATGAACCTGACCCCAAAATATCTTCCAGTCTGAATTGGCCGTCAATTCGAGTTGGTACCTTATGCATGCTAGAGGACTCAATGTTACAGGGAGAGATTTGATGGTAGGGCGCACTGCATGGTGCCCACTGCACACGGCATGCAGGGTTGTTTAACTCTCACATGACTAAAGCCAACTGTAGCCAACTTGAACCGGCTCGAGTCAAAGTTTCTGGATAAATGGCTCGTATCCAACTTGTGCAGTTAACAAGTCAAACCAAGCTGGACAATGCGGTTCAACTTGCCAGTATAGCCAAACTACAGGTGTAGCCGGTAAAAGCCGAGCCCGGGCCAGGCCGAGCCGAGCCATGACATAACTAGGTAAGGATATTTCGTTGTCATTGTTACTTATGAATTTCTGAGTTCCTCCTGGTTAACATTTACAGAGAATTAGCATGTTCTTGTTGTATCATACATGCTTGTTGAAATGATTTGTACATAACTGCTAATTAGGAATAATCGTTGTACTCAATGCTCTAACTCCAATAAAGTTGTGACTGTCATTTTTACGGGCAATGGGCGGGCAATGAGTGGATGATGAGCGGGCAATGAGTGGGCAATGAGTGGGCGATTCATTTTGTCTGTGGCCAAAACTTCAAGTTTAGTCATCACATTGGGTGACTATCCGTAGGCTGAAATAATGCGGAATAAAATAAGATAGAATAAAAAGACCATATAAGGAAGTCGTGCCGCAATGCCGCTATTCATTTGCGTCGGATGTTCAAAACATATTATTTTGAGGCTCTTACAAACTCTAAATCTAGAAGGGGGGGGGCCCCCCCCCCTTACAGATTAATCCGGATTATAAACGACAGATTAAATCTGTTTTGGGCCACTACGCCTAAATTATCTGCTGACTAATCCAAGACTTGAGGTCTGCCTGACACATGTTCAGCATGGCAAAGGTCGCCACCTGGTCCAAACATTTTCCAATATACGCAGTCCCATCCCTGAGGTCCCTGGCGAAGTTTTCAGCTGAAGTTTTAAGATTGCTCTCAGCAGATGACGCCGACACGTACCACTGCGACCGGCCAGGGTACAAGGTGAGCAGTGCCGACACCATTCTATCCCTATAAGTCTAGACTTGCGAAAACAACTTGTTCCCCAAGCTACCGCAACTGTTTTTTAACATTAAAGACTTATTTTACTGTGTGTACTAATGTATTCCTGCGACCACCACAGGGTCGTTCTACTAACTACGAACATCTAGAGTCATTGGGTGACTTATGCATCCAATAGTCGGCATTTTCGAGACGTATAAGAGCACACACTGGAGGACAACAAGGTAAGCATCATTTTTATTAAAACTACAGCACACAATGTCTGACATTCCTCCTCCACTATCCATGATACCTCCTGGTAGTACCCCATCTTACCTGTGCCCTAAATTATACTACGACCATGCTGGAAATGTGTTCACCCGTGATAATGATGGCGCTTGGGTGTCCCATCCAGGTATCTGCAACATAAGTCTTATCCAATGATTGTCTACTGGCAGCCAATACTCATCTTATTATAGACTCTTACTACATCTGATCGGTCCTGTCAGTTTGAACATGGCGACAGTCCAGGTTATCAGGTATGTCGAGTATCATATTATATTTTTGACATGACTAACTATATACATACAGCCTGCTTCTACCTACGCACTCACTCCAGCCTTCCAGTCCCACAAAGGCACACCTCCACCCTTCCCGGTGTCCAGTTCTCGCCTTGCTCTACATGAGGCGCCAACCACCAACACAATCAATCCCGTGCTCCTCCCCCTACCTCACTCTGATGACATGGATCTGATTTACCCCGCCAGTATTGCGGAGGCCACCAGCTACATTCCGGCCACCAAAACAGCAGGTGCGCGTCGCATGGCCAAAGCCCCAAGGGCCAAAGGCAAGGAGAAGGAAAATGCTGGATACTCTAACGCAAAGAAGGGTTCCCGAGAGGACAGAGATGAGGATGATGAAGCAGAAGCATGAGTGAGGCGAGGCCGCCCTCAAGGGTCCAACAATTATACTAGCTCGGACGTCAAAAGTCTCCTCGACATAGTCCAAGATGAGCTCCCTCTCGGTCAACGCGGGTGGCAGACTGTCCAAGTTAAGTTCTGCCAATGGGCCAAGGTGAAGCACCGGCCTGAACGCAAACTCACTTCACTCGAAACAAAGTTCAAACAGGTATGATTCAATTTGTATCATGACTGCAACATTACTGACAAGTATAATTACAGTTGGTCAAGACTACAAAGCCGACTGGAGATGGCATGTGCCCTCCGGAAGTCACGCGCGCCCATCGCATTGAAGAGCTCATTAACGAGCGTGCAGGAACGCACAACCTGAATGACATGGATTACGAGGCCATGCAAGACGATGACTGTCTGTCTGTTGTCTCTGACCAGTACCAGGAGGAGCCTACCTCCCCCCCAATCCAGCATACAGCCATTGCCTGCTCCACTCCTCGTGCAGAAGCCCCAGCTCCACGTCACAATACTCGAGGAGCAGCAGCTACGGATTTACTCACTCGACTTTCCACAGCATTTGACCCAGCCACCCAGCGCAACTGTGACAAAGATCGTGCCAATCGCAGTCTCACCACCACACATCTACTTACCCAAAGTCAGCAGCTCCATGATTCCCAAGCCACCACAGAAACCCTGCATGGCCAACTCTTTGATTTGCACGCTCGCATGTACGACATCGAACGTGAACATGATCGGGCCGAGCTTCACATCGAGATGATGCAAATGAGTGGATCCCGCGCCGTCAGTATGTTTGGATGCCCAAACACAAGAATCTGCATCAAGAGTGGTACCCTGAGGGTGGGGGATTCACTAGGTAGCTTACTGATGAAGGTGAAAGTACCACATCTGAGGGGCACAAGCCACTGCGCCTCCAGAAAATCAGCCCCTCTAGGTGTCTCAAGTATTCTGATCGCCCATACTTCGAGGACATCGCTGATGAGCCTATCAAGCCCATTCAAAAGGAGGGGTCAGTAGAGATTTGATTGTGTTATGATACTTACAATGTATCTAGGGTACCAATGTACAATGTAAAGATTTGAACGTCTTGTGCCCGTTCATGCTCGCATCCAAGGTTATCTGTGATGACACTTACTCTAACAAATCCTGGCCCAGTGTATGTTCCAATTACGAGAAATCAATCAGGTGAGTCTACCTAATTACTATATACCCCCCTTCGTCTTCTAACTCGCAAGTCAAGCTCCCCCATTTCATTGTGTACGCACTTCACCGGACAAAGCTCCATTCTTCTGTAACCTTTGCTGCCCTCATCCTCCTTCAGCGACTCAAAGCGCACTTCCCCTCTGCTTGAGGATCTTCAGGTCACCGTCTTTTTGTATCCACCTTCATGCTCGCATCCAAGTGTTACGAACTCAGATAGTTCTTCCGTAACAACTCCAATAAAGGAGGGTCAAGTGTACGGTATCAGGTGAACGACGACCAGAGGTAGAACTCTGGCGAAGTGATCGAATAATGGCTAGTCTCTTCGCAAAGAGCTAGATCAAAGGCACCCTCAGGTCCTAGTCAGGTATCGGGGAGAACTGAGTAGATTCAAGTTAAGGAAAATGTACAGAGGTAGCTAGGGTTTATATACGTAAGAGGGAGTGCACAGACCAGTCCATGAGGCGTTGTAGAAGTACAGGAAAAGGAAGTCAAAGATAAGGGAAGTCCTCATGGTCGACATGAGGTGCGCTAGAAGTAGGACGGGGATCAAGAAGTATAGTACATGTGTAGTCCTGCAGGTGATGATGGGAAAATGATGGGGTCACTGTAACATTACCCCCCTGTCAACGTCTGAAGTCTCCGACTTCAATCACAATTGTGGTAAAGCTCCGGGTCGAGATCAGCGTCTTTAGCGAATTGACCTTCATACTCGTCTGCCTCGTTGTCTCTCTCTTGTTCCCATTGCCTAAGTTGATAATGAAAGGCGTGGGTGCCAGGTCTGGCGGTGATGATGCGCTTGCCCTTAAGGTCAGGGCAGTTAGAGGAGAGATGGCGTGGTTCGTGTTTGTTGCAGATACGGCAGAAGTATTTGGGGCATTTGATCTGGCGATGGCCTTCTTCGTTGCAATAGCGACATGTGATAGTGGAGTAGTCGACACCGTTGCGGTCACGAAAGGTTTCTTCAGAAGGAGCGCGGATAGATTGGGAGACGTATTCAGTTTCTTCTTCTTTGACAGAGGGAGTAGGGGTATAGCTGATAGGACGAGAGAGTCCGACGCCGAATGAGATGGTCTCTCTTCTTTTCTGACGGTTGCGACGAGGAGATCCCAGGGAGCGAACAGCAAGTTGGGAGTGAGATGGAGTCGGGGGGCGTGGTCGAGCAGGTATAGGGGTATCATCTTCCGAGGAAGAGGGTGAGGCAGGTACGGTTTGTTCAATAGGTTCTGGGGAAAGACAAATGGAATAGGAAGAGGAACGTAAATAATCGTCTGGTTTAGGAAAATCAGGAAGAGCCATGGCGGACTCGATTCCTTTATCCATCAGGCGGCGAAGGACAAGGTTTTTAACCTTGACTTGCTGGGTGATGACGAGTCTGGCTTCATCGTCAATCATCATGGAGTTGGTATAGGCGATGGTCAGATCTGCAGCGCGGAAGGTGGTCATTTGTGCAAGCGCATCAAGGTCTTCAGAGAAAAATGATTCAAAAGGGAGGATACAGTATCGAGAAAGAAGAGCAGCTTCAACAAGAGCCTGTCTCTCGCAGAGAGCAAGGTCAGAGCGATGGATGTCAAGGGAGGAGGCGGAAGAGGAGGAAGATTTCTTGGAGGAAGGCATATTGTTTGTGCGTGGTCAGATGAGGAGTCTAGCGAGTCTGAGGCGGTCTTTATAGGTTTTCAGGATTTCTTGGGCGTTGGCAAGTTCCTTTTCGGAAAGCCATGAGTTTTCGGAACTAGGGTACCCTTTCCATGATACGAGGAAGCGTCGTTTTCCTTTTACATTTCCCTTATGGGCGAGAACGGCTTCTATTTCATATTCTTCTTGTCCGTTGATGAGGTCAGGGGGTGGTTCGGGGTAGTTGGGTCCGTGGATTTCTGTTTCGTGATAGGAGGATAACTCAGAGGCGTGGAAGACAGGGTGTGATCTCCAGGAGGGAGGGAGTCGGATCTTGAATGTGATAGGGGAGAGGACTTCTTCTACTTCGAAGGGTCCGTATCGCTTTGGAGCGAGCTTCTTAGAGGGGAGGTGTGTGATGAGATGCGCAGCAGAGAGCCAAACCTTGTCTTTAGGTTTCCAGGGTACGAACTTCTTTCCATATGTCCGATCAGCCATGCGTTGCATTGCAAGGTTGTGGCAGGATAAGGCTTCTTCTCGGATCTTCTGGAGGTGTTTGATTCGTTCTTCTGCTGCAGGGATGGGTGAATCAGGGAAGGCATAAGGAATTCCTCGGGGTTCATAGCCCATCATGAGGAAGAAAGGAGAGGCGTTGCGAGGTTCGGGTTTTCTGTGGTTATGGACGAATTCAGCCATGGGGAGATGCTTGACCCATTCAGAAGGTGTGGATCGGCAATAGATGCGGAGGTAAGTTTCGAGTTCTTGATTCAGACGTTCAGTTTGCCCGTCAGTCTGAGGGTGGTAGGCGGTGGAAAGGGCGACTTCATAGTCGAGGAGTCTTCCAAGTTCTTTTGCGAGTTTTGAAGCGAATTGGGGACCCCTGTCAGAAATAATCTTGTCGTAGAGGCCGAAGCGGAGGAAGACTTTCTTGAAAAAGAGTTGGGCAACTCCTTCAGCAGTGATGGTTTTTTTGCATGGACAGAGAATTACCCCCTTCGTAAGGCCATGGTCTACCACGACCATAACAGAATCATAGCCTCCCGATTCAGGGAGGTCAGTGATTAGATCGACGGAGATCTGCGAGAAGGGGCGAAGCGCAGTGGAGGGAATGGGATTTAGGGGAGGGGAGGAAGGGTGCGTGTTTGATTTCATTTGTTGACAGAGGGCGCAACCTTCTACGTATTTTCGAATAAAGGTACCCATGCCTGGCCACCAGTAATCTCGCTTGACGAGTTCTTCGGTTTTAAAGCGTCCTGGGTGACCAGCGGTAGGGTGATCATGGTGAAGGGATAGGATCCGGTGACGGAGTGACGGGGGGACATAGGCGCGGTTCTTGTAGAATAGGGTTCCGTCTTCAATCTTCCAATCAGAGAGTGCGGATTTCATAGGGGGTGCATTCAGCCCATCAAGGGCTTGCTGAGCGGCGAGGATGACAGGATCGGAGAGGGTCAGGGATGCGTCCTTCAAGGACTGGGCGAGGTCTGTGTCGAGGATTCGGATGAACAAGGAGTTGGGGAGTAGCGTGACATCGGTATTGTCAGAGGCTTCGGTGGAGTGATCAGGGCGGCGTGAGAGGGCATCAGGAGCAGCGAGTTTGCTTCCTGCAACATGATGAAGTTCTAGGTCAAATTCATTTAGGGTTAGCTGCCAACGTGCTTGACGGCGGGTAAGATTCTGTGCGGATCGGAAGTAGAGGAGGTTCTTGTGATCGGTGAAGACTATCACAGGGTGTGGGTTTCCTTCTAGGTAATGCCTCCATGCCTTCAGGGCACGGATAATGGCGAGAAGTTCCCGGTCATATACCTGGTAGTTTCGTTCTGCGGGATTGAAGGATTGGGAAAGGTAGCCACACGGGTGATATGCTCCATTTTCATCTGTTTGAAGGAGGACAGCTCCGGTGGCGACAAGGGAGGCGTCAGTGGCAAGGGCAAATTGCCGGGCAGGGTCAGGGTTTCGGAGAACGGGTTCAGAGAGGAAGCATCTCTTCAGTTTCTCAAAGGATTCGGTGCATGATGGTGTCCAATCGAATTTGGCGTCTTTCTTGGTTAAGTCGATTAGTGGACGGGCGAGGTCGGAATAGTGGGAGATGAAGTGTCGATAGAAGTTGCAGAATCCGAGGAATGATCGGACTTCTTTAACTGAGGTAGGGATCTGCCAATCTTTGATTCCGGAGAGTTTGGCGGGGTCCATGGCTACTTGGCCAGGGCGGATGATCATGCCAAGATAGTCGACTTCTTGGACATCAAATAGGCACTTTTCGGGTTTCAGGAAAAGGGTTTCTTTGCGGATGATCTCTAGGACGCGGCGGGTTCTTTCACGGTGTTCTTCTAAGGATTTCGAGAATATGAGGATGTCATCCATGTAGACGATCATCCATCCTTCGTTGATTTCTTTCTGGAAGGTCTGGTTCATGTAGGCTTGGAAAGTGGCTGGTGAATTACACAGCCCAAAGAACATGACTTTTGGTTCGAAGAGTCCGAACGAGGTGGTGAATGCTGCTTTCCAGCGGTCATCAGGGTGGATCAGGATGTTGTTATATCCGGAACGGACATCCATCTTGGTGAAATATTTCGCATCGCGAAGCTTTGCGATCAAAGGTGGGATCAGGGGGAGAGGATAGGCGTTCTTTATCGTCCATTCGTTAATGTAACGATAATCTTGGCAGGGTCTGAGGGAACCGTCTTTCTTTCCTACAAAGAAGAAGCCACTTGCTTGAGGTGACTTCGAGGGCTGGATAAAGTCTTTAGAAATATGTTCATCTATGAAGGCTTTCACAGCGTCAGTTTCTTTCAGGGATAGAGGGTAGGTTTTCGCGGATTTCGGGATAAAGCCTGGTTTGGTCTCGATTCTATGGTCAACACCAGGTCTGGAGGGAGGGAGTTTGTTTAGGCCGTCTTTGGCGAAAATGTCGGCGAAGTCGTGGAGGTACGAGGGAACGAGTTCTTCAAAGGTTTTCTTCTTCTTTTCTTGAGCGTCTTTGAGGGCGAATTCTTGAGCTTTGTTACTAGTCTTAAGATATTCGTCTTCTTCGGCTTTTCTCAGAATCCATTGATTTCTGAGAGGGGCAAGGGATGCCATACGGCGGATCTCGGTGGCAGATGTGCCATCGCGAGTGAGGGGAGCGTCGAAAGAGATGTTTTCGTATAGGGTTACCTCGGAACCATCTTCAGTATATTTGATTAGTACCTCATCGTCATTGAGAGTGTACGTTACAGGGTCATCTACCCTTTTCGCGAGAAAACAATCTTTCTCCCAAGGTTCCGTAGGGACGTCGTCCCAGACATCCCAGTTAGTGTCATACTGGGGAGGAACAATATGGTCGGGGATTGCTGGGGGAATTTCTTCAAGGCAGTCGTGCCATACTTCTTCTTCTCGAAGTTTGATTCGTTCTATGGTTCTTTTGCCATCCTTTGGCAGGGGTTTCTGGCGAGGGTAATCGCCGTCTGTTTCGAGCTCTTCTGAGACGGTGGTTTTGGCGCTGGTCCCATGGGGTTTACCGTCCGTGTAGACCATATGCAATCCCCATTTCTTCCGGTAGATGTTTTCAAGTCTGATGGATCGGGGGGTAGATGGTAATCGGAGGGTGTCATCGGTCCAATCGATGTCGGGATTCATAGCGTTTAGCCAGGGTTTTCCGAGGAGGATCATGTCTTTGTCACTCATGTTGAGGACATTGAACTTTCCTATCATGACTCGGTCATCAATCTTGATTGCGAGATGGCAGAAGTGTGTGACAGTGTGCTTGGAGAGTTCTCCATCTGCAGTGCGGATCTTGATCGGTTTCGATAGTTTGTGCGTGGTGATCTTGTGTTTTCTGACAAACATCCAGTGTATGAATGTTGCTACTGCGCCAGTGTCAATGACAGCAGTGGTTTCCAGCGATTTGCTTCGATGTTCGGAGGATAAGACGGTGACCGGCACCCTAAATTCTCTGGTCTTTCCTACATTCTTGACGGTACGTACATCGAGATAGGGGAGTTCTAACGCTGTGGTAGGCTCCCATTCTAAAAATCCATTCTCTTGGTTTCTAGATCTTCATCGTCAGATAGATCTTCGACCTTGCTTGAGGTCTGTTCATCATCAGGCTCAGCACGCCTTACCGGTCTTTTCCCTTTATCATTCTTTCGGGCGTCTCCGGTCTTCTTGGGGTGGAATTCAGGATCATTGGCACGATGTCCTGGTTTGCGGCATAAGAAGCATAGGCCTTTCTTCATATACTCGGCTCTAGCTTCGGGGGTGAGGCGGTCCACGTCCATGGCATTAGGGTCGTGGGATCTGGTGGGTGTGTATCGTGGGGTCGTCTTCCGGTTATTCTGGGAAGGGTGGTGGGATCGGTGAGACATCAGGAGCTGGTAAGCAGACTCTATGTTGACCACCTTCTTGACTAATCCGTCAAAGGTGTCAGGAATATCTCCAGAGTCGCAGATCTTCTGGACGACTTTGGGTTTCAGGCCACGCAGGAAATAATCTTTCTTTGCAGCGAAGTTCGTGATTCCAGCTCTGCCACAAAGCTGTTTAAAAGTGTTGATGTACTCGTTGACGTCTGCGCCTTGCTTGAGGCTGTGCAGTTTGTACAACGCAGTACCTGCGGAGTCGATGGGGTCGAATGAAGCAGCGAAGCTGTCTAAAAACTTTGCCCAAGTTCCATAGCCGTTCGGTTGTTTGGTTTCTAGGTCAATCTCCATGGCATGGTCGATAAAATCTTCCATCCAAGTGGCTGCTGCGCCTTCCTTGAAGAAGGAGAGGGTGAAGCCAATCTTTTCAGCATCTGTTTCGTAGATTTTTTCATTCATAGAGAGGTAGAGGTGGACAAGTCGGATGAATCTGGAGGAGGCGTCTCTTTCTCCATTGAAATCAGGGGGAGTACCGATCTTCTTTTCGACTGGTCTAGGCATGTCTTCGTCAGAATCAGGGTCTTCTTCTTCTTCGTCAAAGGGTTCTTCGTCTGGGTCTGGTGGGGGGGCTTCGTATCTAGCTTTGTATCTGGGTTGTTCTGGTGCAGGTGCGTCTGGGATTTCTTCGTCTCTGTCTGTGACAAAGGTCTGTGGTTCTGGTGCTCTTAGAGTAGCAATATCTCCGATGGATACTCTACTTCCACCAGGGATCGATGATGGTCCTGATTGATTCAGTAGAGATGCAAAGGGGCTAGGTGGTGTCTGGGGTCGGTTCTGTCCAACTGTCAGAGTTGGGGATCTGGGATATGGGTTCGGCCCAAAGGCTTCTTGGGCGGAGTGTCTCTGCTTCCGTGAAGTAGACGTGCTGGTCAAAGGTGGGCCCCGCTGGATAGCTGGGGTATCAGAGTAACTTGAATCTTTTGTTACGAACTCAGATAGTTCTTCCGTAACAACTCCAATAAAGGAGGGTCAAGTGTACGGTATCAGGTGAACGACGACCAGAGGTAGAACTCTGGCGAAGTGATCGAATAATGGCTAGTCTCTTCGCAAAGAGCTAGATCAAAGGCACCCTCAGGTCCTAGTCAGGTATCGGGGAGAACTGAGTAGATTCAAGTTAAGGAAAATGTACAGAGGTAGCTAGGGTTTATATACGTAAGAGGGAGTGCACAGACCAGTCCATGAGGCGTTGTAGAAGTACAGGAAAAGGAAGTCAAAGATAAGGGAAGTCCTCATGGTCGACATGAGGTGCGCTAGAAGTAGGACGGGGATCAAGAAGTATAGTACATGTGTAGTCCTGCAGGTGATGATGGGAAAATGATGGGGTCACTGTAACACCAAGGTTATTTGTGACGACACTTCATTGCATTGATATTATAAGTTTTACATGTTGTATCTACTGGTATTCTAAGATGACATGGAAGCGCGAAACCTGATCCTTCTTCCTCTGCTCTGAAAATAGCATGCTTTCGAAGTCTCGCCACACATCAAGGTCATCCTCAGTAGCCTGCCAATACTTCATGTACATGGCCTGTATCTGGTTGATCCCAACATGTACGGCACGCAGGTTGTGCAGCCGAAGACAGATTTCGATGAGGTTGCTGTGAGCTTCTTGGTTAGTGATGTCGAGTGGCATGTGTAGCCTTCCAAATGTGCCTTGGATAGCCTGCATGCCCCATTCTGTGGTTTGGCGGTAAGAGAGTAGTTGGTGGTTGAACACCATGTGCTCCTCTATCTCGGCAGCAGACCCATGCAAAACTTGACCATGTTTCAAAGGTGCACAAATGCGACCGTCAACGGAAGTCGTCCCACGGGGAAACGCAGTATCTGCGACAATGTAGTAGCCAGGAGGTGTGTTGAGACGAAGTTTAGTATAGATGTGAGAGGCGAGACGTGAATCGTGCCAACTTCCAGGCGCATTTGTCCTTGCCACGATCACAACGCCTTTGTAAATTGATTATTGAGTACAAATTGTTGGAGAAAGACCGAAAAATGCACCTTCAGCAGAAAATGCTATGACTGAACTGACAAAATGTTCAGAAAGCCAACCATTGTAGGTGGCATTTTCAATGTCAACATCGTGTGAGGTCTGCACGGGGAGTTTGAGGCCATCAATGCTTCTGAAAGCCCCTTCCAAGCGTGAGTGACACGCAACTACGAGGGCACTACAACGCTCGAAATCAGGCCCTGTGGCCATCGAATTGAGGCATCAACCATAGAGCACAGTGTTTGTCAGAGTATGGGCAGTCCAGAGCTTAGATAGTGAGAAACAGTGGCGGGGATCAATGCAAAGATTTGTTGCAGGCTAGTCTCATGCATGGTGGAGTTGAGATAGTGGAGCACGAGGCCGAGTGCTCCTCCAGCATCGAGTGAATGGTGATTCAGGCATGGAATGCCTTGCGAGTTGGTATCAGGATGTGTGATGGACTTGTGGTACCACAGACTGGCAAAGCCAGAGGTAAGGATGAATTCGAACGTTAGAACATCAATCCCCATCGTGGTAATGAACGCACGATCACTGTGACTTGCATACAGCACTTGCCACGGGGTGTTTTGATGTGGGTCAGGAAGTAAGTGGGCATGACAAAGGTACAGTCGCTTAGGGTTCCGGGTTTTGACACGATCAAGTCGAGCTAGCTCTATTCCAGCAATGAGGGTAGCTGCTAGCATCCTCGTGTCTTCTTCGTCATCGAGAAAACCTGTCTCTTCCCCATCGTTCACCAGATTGTGGTACTGTAGTAGCAGGTCGTCCATTGCAGTTTTGACCAAATCCCCGACTCCCACGTTAGTGGGTGAGGGTTTTGTCAAATGCAAACAGTCATTTTTCTGTAAAAAAAGTTGTTGCTTACGTGTCTTGTATGGCATACACATCAGGAAACCGGCGAGAAGAAGGTTTTCATAGATACTATTGACAGAATCAGATCAAAAATATACGAAAATATTTATATTTATATTCTAAGACAAAGTGATACATAAGTAAGAGCAACATGACTTTGAATGAGAAGAAATTACAAGAAAACTATAAGTCTGATGCTGGTATGCAAGATGCTGCAAGTGTGATCCATGGTAGATAAATGTCGATAGACCATTGCTAGAGTGTGAATTTGTGATAGTCGACGATACTTGTTTGCAATGGAATCACAATATTATGTAATATTAAGTTGCTCAGAATGCTTACTAAGGTATACTGTGGGAGCTGGGGGTTTGAAATTTTCGTTGAAGTCCTTGTGAGCTTCGTCCTCTACTCTTTTTTGTCCGTTCTTCAATGTTCAACGTTCATGGACCCTTGCTCCCTCTCCTCGATGGGCCCTCCTCCCTGGCCATTGGTGGACCCTCCTCCCTTCCTTTTTGGACCCTCCTCTCTGGCCATTGGTGGACCCTCCTCCTTTCTTTTTTGGACCCTCCTCCCTGGCCGTTGGTGGACCCTCCCTTCCTTTTTGGACCCTCCTCTCTGGTCGTTGGTGGACCCCTCCTTCCTTCCTTTTCGGACCCTCCTCTCTGGCCATTGGTGGTCCCTCCTCCCTGTCCTCCTTTGTGGTCCCCTCCTCCCTGGCTCTTTGGTGGTCCCTCCTTCATAGTCCCTCTGAGTATTACTTTCCTTGTTTCTTGTTTCATAGCCTACTGTATACTAGTATGTAGCACATGTATACATTTGTCAATAAAATTGGTTTTTGAAAATAAATTATCACAATCATCTACAATATTCAGCACCTTTGAGTCTTAGGTGAGTTTGTTCGAAGCACTCTAGGCTTCTAAAGCTTTATCACAATTTGTGGATATCTGTCAACTTGATAGGTAATTGCAAACTGACTGTCAAGATTGTACCTTTGGTAGGTTCCATCCGACTTAGTCCAGGTATTTAAAGCTTTCTCATTCAAACTACAATTGTGATAGATATTATATGTATTTTAGAATAGATAAAGCTTTACATGGTTTTGTCATTTTCGAGTCGGTTACCTGATGCAATGGCTTTCTGACACATTTGTTTCAAGTAAGCAAGTATAAAAGAAGTTGAATGGTTTGGGTAGCCAGAGGACTCTCACTGGTTCTGAGTTAATTTACAGAAATTGGTGGGTCACAAACTGGCTCTTCACTGTCTCGCATACCCAGGTACATGCCACGGCAGTAGCTCTGGGGCCAGCATTAGACGTGGGGAGAGTGGTTCTGAGTGAAGGATGGCACCCGTCATGCAAACTCCACAACATTGATGAGCACGTGAGATGTGGGACAAAAGTAGGTATTTGTTGGCTGAGTTGGGGATTGGCGTGGAGCGCCACTACAATTATTTTAATCCAGATGCGTTACGGTTGTGTTTTCTGTACATATTAAATTTTGCTAATATCTTTCAAAGTCCGTTATAATCTATTCTGCATTATTTTGCCTACGGATAGTCACACATTTTGTCTTCACCTTAAACTTCAAATTTGGAGGGGTGTCTAATTGTTGGATAAAATTTAATACATTGACAAACATGTAGTCACAGACCAAACTTCAAGTTTTGTACAACGTTTCACGTGATGATGAAACTTCAAATTCACGCAGACGCTGAAAATCTGACTATATTTCATATTTTCATTAACGTATAATTAGTGGGAAAATGGTTGCGGATGCTTCATATTTTGGATTTTGCACAAAACACTGATGAAATTTGAAGTTATATACCCATCTTTATGTGAGTTTAAATTTCAAATATTTTCTTTGCATTTTGTACTACATATAAACCTTCCCTAAATATCGAAAACCCCAATGTGTATGAAGTAGGAATACTATGGGTTACAGTTTATTCGTTACGGTCCGCTATTTCGTGAGTCACCCTCATGTCACGAATAGTAACGGACAATCACACTGGCCGAATTTACAGTCCACTCGGCACATGTGATTCATGAATTTCAACGATAATTGATTAGGACTCGGAGGCTACTTAGTAGTAAATATGTGAGCTACAGTATGTACAGAGAACTAAATGCAAGTTATTAACGATGTGTAAAATTTTGCTGAGGGAATGTATGAAGATGTGCCAGTTGGTATTGATACATAGATGGATTGTGAACTTGAAGTTTCGTGACTTTGTGCCAGATGTGGAGGTTGAGCGCACATGAAACGCACTATTAAATTTAATGTCCGACATCGGCAGCCACGGCAGGTGACACTGAATCGTGATTTTTGCTGCTGTCACGCTGAAAACACGATCTCTACCATTTCTCAACATATTTGTTTTATTTCACTTGGGATATGATAGTATAGTATATAGAACATACCCAGTGAAGTAGCTAAGCAATTACTTCACAATTGAGTGCTGTAGACAAAAATCACGAAATAGTGGACCGTAACGAATAAACCGTAACCCATAGTATTATTACGCAGAAAGAAGATAATCGCCAAAACAGGCAACATAGCACTATTACTGCTGAGTAAGTGATGCAAGCTGAGCTTCAGCTGCTTGGCGACGTTGTTGCTCTGTCAAAAGTTCTGCCTGTACCCGTTGAACCTTGACACTTAAAGGCGTCTGTTTAACAATGTATGACTTGATGGTCTCTTCAATGTTAGCAATGGGGCAGCTATTACCCATGAAATCAAAAGCCTCCTGTAATGCAGGAGACATGTGGACTACAGATTTTCCTCTCTTAGACAAAACCGACTCCGGCCTACAAAACTGTGATGAGCAAGTGACACAACTGGTAGTATGACAGAATTTGTACCTTGCGATGTACAGAAAAATGAAAGGTCGAGACACCGTGTCCAGATCCATAACCTGGCAAGGCTGTTGTCAACTCGGAACAAAAAATGTAGCTTCAGGAACATACAGTATCCATGATTCTCTTGCATCGATCGCTATGAGCTTTGGTTCGCTTACGATCATCGGCAATATACGAAACTGATGAATAATAGGCTGTCAGCGTTGTATGCATATACAGATCTGTTACTGACCTGATCGCCTTCTTTTCTTATCAGGTTTTTTGCCTTCGCATAGCGTATCATATTGGCGACTAGTATCCTTTGTGTCAGAGCTTACACATGCGGAATCTTCATCGATATTGATATAGTCGTCCACCACACCTTCTGGGCCAGATACAATATTCCACTGGTGGACAATATCTTCATGTACATATGAGAAGATAGTCAAGAATGGTGTAGAATCACGCACCTTCTAATGATAAACAATTGTTTGCGGGTCTTTCCGAAATTTCAGTAGAGCAGCGGTCGAAAAGACGAAGAACCCTGAGGAGATCCTCATTCATGTCATAGACAATGTCAGTATCGTCTGCTTGAGATTTATCACATTCTATCTCAATATCTGAAGGTGTCGAGGAGGATGCGACTTCTGGTTCTGTAGTGCCGCAGCTGGGAGACTGAAAACAAAGTAAGTCAAGCAATTCCAAGTTACGAATGGTGACTACAACACACAACGAGCAATGGGACAAATGCTGGGTTTTTTTGCTTTCCTAAGGGCAGCACATGTGTCAAAACCTCAGTCTTCTACCAAGCAAAGTTAACAGTGGTAACCGTAAAACAGCTTGAGCAATGAGATTTTACCTGTCGCTTGGAGGGCCTAGCAGTGTCACTTGACTCGTGCTTGGGCTGAATCAAAGAAATCATCAGTCCTTGATATCGTGAAAACTGTGGAAGAATATAGTATTTTGGTATTCAAAGTGCGTTCTGAAACGCCTCTTAACTATTCTGAAAAATGAGTCAGAAAAGCTCGCAGCTCCGCTCAAAGCACACATACGTAACTTACTAACTTAGAGCCTGTTCGGCAACCATGATCTGAGCAATCAACTTTCTGACTTAATTCAAGACTCCCATGTGTACAGTATCAGGATTCAGCAGTGATGCTCATCGACACCAAGACGCCATTGTGATGGGAAATTGGCTGAATGGCAAGTTGAACGAGCTTGGCATCGAAACTAAGCTTGTAGGTCTTAGCACGCATGAGATGCAGGGGCAGATGCTGCAGCTTCCTGTGGCCATTATCGGACGCCTGGGGAGTGACCCTGCGAAGAAGACAGTGTTGATGTATGGACATTACAACGTACAGCCTGTGAGTCCTTTGTAGTGGTATGTGTTGTGTTAAAGAGCACAGTACTGAACCGCAGAAACCAGGTACTGAAGATGGATGACTGGAAGATGGATTTTAACTGTACATCAGTATGTCTGGAATTCTTTCTTTCACTAAATTCATCGGCCTTGCGCCAACTAGTAAGTGCAATGCTACCATGGGAGCCTACCAACGGAACACTGGGTCTCCTCACCCTCTGAGTACTAGTCGCTTCGACTTTCACTCAGTTGCAAATCAGAATGGAAACATACCCCTTGTCAACTAGTACAATGCAGACCTCTAGTACGGCGAGGGCATGCCCCAAAAAATATTTACAGGTTCGTTTGATTCACTCTGTAATGCAATACATATAACACTGACATTCTGAGGTGGTGCTCGATACTGGCAGCTCAGACCTATGTAAGTCTCAGAAATATATTCCTTCATCTCCGTGCTGACAGCAATATTCGCGTAGTCCTACCATCTACCGAATGCAGTGTTAGCCGCTGTGCTGGCCATACACAGTACGACCCTGCTGCATCTTCGTTTGCCAAAGATTCTAGCCAACCATTCGTGCTGATGTACGGCAGGAAGCAGCGGGCGAGGAGTACATCGATGACGTTTTTGTTGGGGGCTACGAAGTAGTTATCACTGGCAGGTGTTCATTTCCTTTCTTCTAATCTGGTTTGTCAGGCCAAGGATCAGATTGTTGGCGCCACATGGATATATTCGCCAGAGCTCAGCGAGGACGGGTCTTTCCCCCCTGACGGTCTCTCCGGTCTGGCATTCCGCGAAATATTAGAGTTCGAGGGATCTCCACTATTCCAAACGCTGGACGAAAGTGGTAAACTGCCACAAAGTGTCTTTGAGTTCAAACTAACTATTACTACAGGAGATAGCGAATGGTCATTGAAGGCACAAATGCTGATCTCCACCACTGCGACACACTCACCTACTATGCGAACATATCTGGAGCCTCGGCCTACACGGAGGGCGTGGATACATATTGGACAAGTAAGCTTCTCATTCTTTCCTTGATTGATCATTTGATCGATACCTGCATCTGCACAGTTCCGTGTGATACCATCAATTCCACTGCGCCTACATTCACGTTCGGCAGACGTGCCTTCAAACTCTCTGCGCAGACATACAACCTCGGGTCAGACGTTCTTTCCGGTGACTGCTTAGCAAGGATTGCTGTGTCTTCAGAAATGGGTGCGTACAACCTGTGGTATCTTGGACAAGACGATGTTGCTCATACTCACTGTAGATTTCACGATCATCGGTGATGTTTTTCTTCAGAACATTTATTCGGTGTTTGATTATGCAAACATGGTAGGATTTGCAGAACTTGCTTGATGTAACTCGTGGATGCATTAATTATTACCCGAGGTGCATATATACCTCTTCGACAAAGATGCCCACGTCATCATTATGGACAATTGCGGGGCGGACACTCGTCAACTGAAGCAGCTAGTGATTGATGAGGTGCTACCATAGATACTCACCGAAGAAATCCATTAACTCCCACGACGATTACAAAGCCCGTGCTCGTATCCTCGCTGATGACTTCTCTTGGGATGTCACCGACGCAAGGAAGATCTGGTGTTTTGGTCCCGATACCACTGGCCCGAACTTGCTCGTTGATGTCACCAAGGGCGTGCAGTACCTCAACGAAATCACAGACTCTTGCGTGGCTGCATTCTAGTGGGCAACAGAAGAGGGTGTCTGCGCTGAGGAAAACATGTGTGGCATCCGTTTCAACATTCTTGATGTCACGGTAAGTACAACTTCACAACACCTTGCATTAGCATTCTCTTATACGATGACACAGTTGCACGCTGATGCTGTCTACTGTGGCGGTGGACAACTCATTCCTACGTGCCGTGGTGTCTGCCACATTGTATGTTTGCTTGCTACCCCTGGTCTCCAAGAGCCGGCGTACCTCGGTACGTCTCGCTCATTTCGCATTTTTAACGGGTACTGATATCACTCACAGTCAAGATCCAATGTCATTTGAATACCATTGGTGGTATCGACAACGTGCAGAACAGGCGTCGTGGCCAAGTCTTCAGCGAAGGCTAGGAACGCCCACGTCATCAAGGCTTACCTCCCCGTCAAGGAGTCCTTCAACTTCAACGGTGATCTCCGCTCGCAAACAGCCAGTCAAGCCTATTGAACTTACGCTATGGATTATCTATACTGAATCACAGAACTATCATGTGTGAGATATAAGATAATGGGGTTATGCCAAAGGGAATGGGGAACAAATATAAACCGATAGAAATGATGTAGGGCGAGAAAGAATCATGTAGTTGAGCTATGAACAAATTGATCTATACCACTGGATGTTTGTGTCCCAGCTCGGTTTCGAGTGAAAGGTTGATAGCTGCAAAGCTTCAAGTTGGAAAAGTGAAACTCAGTCACATGAATAGACGTAATGAAGAGGTGAAAAATCACTAGAATACACCTGGAATAAGTCTGTATCGTACTCTCTTTGACCACCTCTCCCATTCGTCTCTAAAATGCTCCCGAAGCATTGAATCTTCTTTGATAGACCTTCTCCAGCAGACCATTACGGACAATATGAGTTGGAGCACCCACAATGTGAACATGACACGTCCGAAGTAAGTGGAGAGCCACCCAGATGAGAGCACAAATGAACCGGGGCTTGCATAGATGAGTGACATGCCACATAAGATGATGCAACTAGCTGCATAGCTAGGGTGGCGCACAACGTCGTATGGACCCATAGTGACAAGAGTGTGGTCCTTGCATATGCTGAGCCAAAAAGTGAAGTGGCGTCCCATCACCCGGAAACACCATATGCGCCCCAGGCCGCCGATAATGACCAGAGTTGTTCCAAGTACGAAGTATCTGTGTAGCATCATATCTGGAAGCTGTCCACTGCGAACCAGATTAGACAGGACTACTGAGGAGATAGGTGACGGAAAATAAGCTGCGAGTATGGCAGCTATCTCTGCGACACAGGGAATCGATCCCAACAGCTGTAACCGGATGTTCATCAATATGTATACAAAAGTTGGACATTTAGTGCTTACCCGGTGTAACATCGGGAAAACGGCTGGACAGATACGCTCGTAGAGTGGACCGTTGTGTACGACTTCATCACGAGGTATTGTTGTTGGAGGTATGTATGCATTGTTGAACAAAAGTACAGATGGCACTAGAAAAAGTAATCTGATGAGTGTCATTAACACCAGTGAGATCAGAGACAGTAACTATCGTCACTGGTCGTGCTCCCACTTCTAAATAGTGCTTGTCGTAGTATATAAGGACTCAACAGTCCCTGTCATCCATGGACAACCTGTTTGGGCAAGGGCCGGAGGTAACCTCGTCAAAATATAAGGACTCAACAGTCCCTGTCATCCATGGACAACCTTTTTGGGGAATCTTTGCGGCGTCACAAGCGTGGTCGAGACGTTGTATTGACTCTAGGTCCGCTATGCTGGTATATTACATGATGTGTATGTACGTCGAAAATATGGTCATGCGAAGGGGTTGCTCTGTCGGCACTCGGAGATCTCGCGAAGGGGTCGATGGTGAGTACTTCTATTCTCCTCGCCATCTACCAGTATATTGACTCGGATAAGCATCTCAGGAGTACTAGTCTTGTGTTTCGCGAGAAGATGTGCTTGAGTGTGTTAACAAGTGAGTTATGTAACTTATGTTGCCGTGATTTTGTACTAATTATGTAAGTTTTTCACTGTTTTCCACGTTCAGAGAACAGTGTAAGGTTTCTCGTCATCTAAATTAGTCCTTGATCATAACTGGCCCTGTCAGAGATCATGTCTCCGTCCACTCTTTCATCTGCCCTCCTCGCTGTTGCGGCCATAACCCTTGTCCATGCTCAGCCTGATCCCGATGACCCCCCTTACCAAGTCGACTATCATACTGCTGCTCTTCGCGGTCCCCAAGTCGGTTACAATATTTGCAACTCCACAACTGAGAACCAGAATTCCATGTGTCAAACTTCGTTCGTGAACCACATAGACGACTTCTGCCTCTGGGCTCCCCCATAGCCCAACTCCACCATCGGTGACACCAAGGGTCAGGAAGTTGCCTGGTGTACAAAGCCAGGACACGGTACTCGTCTCGTCCCCGCTGGTGCTCTCCAAGGCGTCCAGCTCATCAAGACCCCAAACTACATCCAATTTGCCGGTTTTATTGACCAGACCCAAGTCAACATTGCTGTTAATGACTATGGAGGCGAGTTGGACCCCCACGGTGCTGATCTGCGCGGTAACCCTCTTGGCGGTCTCATGTACTCCAACGCGTTCCCCAGCAACGACGGTAACAACGACTCGTACCAACAGGTTATTGACTGGACAAAGTGTGTTTTTCCCAGCTTCTTGTCCACGTGTCTAATCTCCCTTTCAGCTTCTTGGGTGGCGCCGGCTTCTCTAAAGTCTGCGATCCTGCCGGCCAGAACCAACAGGCCCTCTGCCAAAACATCTATGACCGTCTTGGGTGCGCATACAATGCACAGAAGAGTGTTTTCGAGGTCTGCGATGGTGATGACATGTCCCCCGTCGGTGTCTACACTATCAACGGCGCTACCTCGACCTATTTCCAACCCCCCGAATCTCTTGGTCCAATCACCACCGTACCTTACACCTGCTCCGAGCTCGAACTGTGTGTCGTACGCAAGAACGTCACTGTACATCGATCAGCCGACGCCATCAGGCGCGACCGCGAGTTCAGGTGCAAGTGGAGCAAAGTCAACAGCGAGTGGCACCAATTCCGGCACATCACCGGCTAAAACTAGTGGTGCTGCCACCATGGGTGTATCACTTGGCGCTGGACTTGTTGGTGTGGTGTTTGTGATGGTGTTCTTGTCGTAAGGTGGTGCGGGTGTCACTGTTGACGGGGAGAGGGGGTTGTTGCATTCACATTCGTATGCCGAATTTCTCTAAACGGTCATTTTACGTCCCTACATCCACGCAATCCTACTTTCTACGTTCGAATAATTCCATCTTATTGGTGTCATGGGCACCCCCCTGTAAGCACCATCCCATTTAACTAGGTATTGAATATTCCCATCGTGTCTCCCTCAAACTGATCTATCACAGGTCTTCCCAGTGCTCGCATTCAACGCAGTCTCACACTCATCGCAAAGGTCATTCAAAGTCTTGCGAATCTTAATTCCGTGAGATGCATCCCTTTTTTGTCCTCACTGTTGCTCATCGCCCCTCGAGCAGAATGTACAGAAGGAGTTGTTCATGCGCGGGATAAAGGACTTCCTCAAGCAGAATCTACCTATGGTAGATTACATTTTGGTCGTTTCGACTCCTATTCCGCTAGATCCATGTAGTCCACACCCTGGTCACCCAGCTCACAGCCATCAACGGCTTAATGTGATCAGTTTATTGCATGAGAGAAGTACTACGATGCCCGTCCTAGAAAGAGAGTCCATTCCGTTGCTACCTCACGTGCTTGATATTCCAAGGCATTTAGCTCGTATCACTTCCTCAGTTCTCCGAAGTGCACGGTCCGCTGACCCAAAGGACAAATCCTCCGAAGGAGACAATCAACATCTGTCAGGTCTTTGTGCTCATTGCTTCGACCTGGAGGACCAGAGTCTGACTCGCGTCAGCCAGTTAGCCGGTGTGGAATCATGTCCTGTTGCTCTTAAATGGGACGCACCTAGAATAACATCCACAGTCTCTTCCGCCGCTCCTTCATCTCCGGCCTCGCCCTCGAAAATGGTTCAGTCGCGGAACGTGTCAAGGCTGTATACCGCACCATCACTGTCTAATTTGTCTGAAGTAGATCACCGAAAAGCATCAACCGGCGACATGACACCTTCAAGTCCCGTCCCCCATCATCTGTCCAGTCTACGTAGAGGTTCTGTTCCTGATATTCCTTCAAGCCTCTGCTCCTCCGTTTCCTAAGCACGTGCCACCACCTCATCTTCTAGCCCGTCACCTCGGTCGCTGTCTATTTATAGCATAAGAATGTCATTAAACGATAAGCACGAAACTAATACAGGGTGCATCGCGCTCGATTTGCATCAATGATCACAGCCTGATTCAAGATCCGTATTTGATGTGCAGAGAATATAACACTATCCGAACAGGAATGAGAGGGCACAGGGAGAAAAGAGTGGCCCTTACGCCACAGAAAGTTGGCAGCCAGTATAGAAGTTAGAAATGAAGTAACTGCCACAAAGTCATGATCAAGGGCATTCGCGAGCTCTGAGGTGCGGCAGGGGCACGGGGCCCCATAGACTACATCGTATTGTCCTGCATAGAGTAGCATACTCCAATAGGACACAAATGGATACAAAAAAAAGTCATGATCAACTCACCTCCGGGCTGCAAATGCACAACTCCCAACATTCGTCGTTTAATCCCATGCGCTGCTTTCCTCGTTCCACCTAAATCGTCACTCCGGGGATTGGTCGCCACATGTATAGTTGTGCACGCCACTTGGAGCAAACTCGGAGTAGTACCATCCCTGAACAGCATCCTAGGAAGATCCATCGATTGCACTATATCGGAATTAGGATAGTGCATATTGTTACCAAGGTGGCACTAATAACTCACCAAATGTACATTCTCATTCCTGTAATACTATTGATAGTAATCACCGATGTGGCAAATGCCAAAAGATCGTGAGCAGGACTTTTAGTTTGGGCTGTTTGATGCACAGCTGGATTGTGGATAAGTATTAGCTTTCAAGCTAGCACAAAATGGCGACCGCGACAAATAAGTTATATGCACCGATATACAGAATTGTCATTGCAGACCAGCGTTGTCTCCGGAATCAAGTGTATCTTCATGTATGTTCCTCTGACACTCACCCAGATCAGTTCCACCTATCAAGCCATTCTCAGCGAGATGACTGCTCCGGTTATAGCATTGACATACCCGTTGTCCAAACGTAAGTGCTGAAGATACTTGTAAGATATCGACAGTTTTTTGATGTTATCGTGCTCACCTCAATCATCACCTCAATCGTACGTCACTACAACAAAATCGGCAACTGTGAAACCACAGTCAACTTAGCTAAAGTTAGATTGAGTCAGCTTCAACATCCGACTGCTCTCCACGAACCTGAAAAATAGCTGACCAAGCTATATGTATTGATGATCGACCGCCAAGTGGAATCATTTGAGACTATGGTTATAGTGGTAGAGAATTGGGTGTGGATGAGAGGCAAACTTGGTGGACGTATGGTGACGATGGCATTCGTGCTCATTGCTAGTTATACCATCATCCAGTGCTTGGATCACGGAAACGAGATTGAAGGAAGACGACCGTTCCTGCTTTGAGTGGCCGAAGTAGATATTTTGCATGAAGAGAGATAAATCGATCTGGGAGATCATAGTGGATGTTGGTCACGGAATATTTGCACGAGCGAAACATTTGAACCGAACTTGGCCGGAACACCGCATAAGATCGATCAACATCAGGAACCGTTAGTGATCTTGTCGCCCTGTTTCCAATGCTATTCTCGAAGTGTTTTTGATACACGTACATCAGTCCATTGATGCAACCAAGTACTACCTCATCTGTTTGATACATGAGTTTGCTTAGTGAAAAATAATCGAAAAGGGATCCTAGGATGCTCACTGCGAATATAAATTTTCTGTGAACAAGTTGTCGAGCAGCTGAACGATTTCATCAGATGGCCTTGGTTCGACTTTGAGAGAGTGGGATGCCATGGCTGAGGACTAAATACTAAGTACTTACTTCAATTTGAAGCACCGGGGGTGCTGCAGGTGCGGACCGTGCGAATAACATACAATATCGCACTAGTCGTTAGCTGGTTTACGATGATAAAGCGGGCATGGGCATTTTGGAACAAGAATATACCAGACGAGCACCCTGAGCGCGAGTGACCGAGAGGATGGTCAAGTCGATGCGACGTTTTTCTACGAGTACTCGGTATATTGTTATGTAACCGCTAGGAATTTTCCTCCGTGTGTTTCACTGCTCAGTACTCATTCTCGTTACCGGTATTACACTCCTTTGAGTCTTGCACCCTACATCCATAGGAACGCCTTTATCTTACAGTTCGTACCTGTCAATAATGTTCTCTTCATGTGAGCTTTCCCGATGGTTTGAACTCTGACTCTCTGTCAGTACATTGAATCCCTGCTTAGACCTCCATAAACCTCTTTGGTTGGCAATGCTGAGGACAATCAACAAGCGCTGGCGCTGAGAGACAAAGTGCTCCGCATATGGTTGCTTTCGACGCTCTCATACTAAAGTTACTCTACGGGCCAGCGGATTCCGCCCTCAATATTCTCTGGTTTGAACAGTCAAGTCTGGCACCCCTCATCATGTGTCTACCGCAAGACATCTGGGAGGTCACGGAGAATGGGGTGGATCATACTGTTGTAAGTGAAGTCCAATATTCGAATCTTGACAGGACAATGCTTAATGATACACAAGTCAGTCCATTAATTCAGACTAACCAAAATATTGGTGATGCGTAGACTAATATCTCGCTGCAGACTCCCGAATGGAAAAAGGCATGCATGTGCGTCCCAGTTCTGCGCGCGCACACTTTATATGTGTTGATTGATCACCTCCACTAACGTCATTTCACTACGCTTTTCTTTCAGTGATTATCGTTGCCTAAAGAAGTGCATCGGTGCAATTCGTGCAGAACATATTGCCAGGCAGAACTCCACTGGAACCACCGATGTTGATCAAGTTCATAAGCAAGCCAAAGAATATGAAGAGTACAACGGTATGGTGGCTATTCTGATTAAGTTCTCACCAACTCATTTCACTTCAATGTACTCTCTAGAGCTGTCCGTCGTCATACGACAAGATGCTCCAATTGAAGGGACTTCAACTCTTTCCCAAACTCGAACCCAGCGAAGGGATAGCCAGATACGTGAGCAGTTTCAGCATCGTCTGCTAAATTCTATTCAACGGAGGGTTTTGACAGGTCCATCGCTCAGAATTTCGATGCATAGTGTTCTGCCTCCCTCTCATCTCACAGGCTCGTCATCACAGGTGACTCCCTTACCTCCGAAGTCTGCGCACTCGCCACCCGTATTCCCCTTTTCCCGTGATGCAGGTCAGCTTAAGTATTTTCACTATCTTGCTAGAAACCTCACTTGACCAGCAGGCTCTCCAGCTCCTCCTGCCTTACACACGCTCCTCCCTCTACTACCACCAGTTCATGCGAATTTTTTCGAGCTGTTAGATTCCGAATTAAAGAAAGTCGACTCTTTTTATTCTAAACGAGAAGGAAATGCGAGATCGCGGCAAGCAGCTCAAAGAGCAGCTTAATGAACTTGGGCACCATCGCAAGAAGTACTATGTCAGTCTACCGTTCAGCATACGCGCTTTCTTCTGTTTTTTTGAGACATTTTAACTCCATGCGTATGCAGGAATGTAATGCAAATGCCACAGCGCCGAGCTGGGCTTCACGAGCTCACCTACGCCTGAAAGCGGCTTTACGTACCCTCAACCAACGCCACACAGACAAGCATGATAATCAACCAGGGCTAGTAGCTTCTGAGTCGGGTCGGGGAGGTGCGCATTTATCATCACAGTTGAAAGGGGCAACAGCGGACCTCTGATCTCAGTGCCTGCGGAAACAGGTTATTCGATCACCACTGGAGATGAAGGAACTTCCGAACGCAAAACCATGTCGCCGATTCCTGCGTCTAGCGCAGGTGATTCAACTCAAGTTACGTCACTCAAGAACAATCGCTCAACGCCGTCCACCAAAGCGAATGGCAATATCCCACTGACGAAGAACAGTATGTCCTTTACAAGCCTACAGGATTACCAAAGTGCGAAGAAAGATCTGAAGAAAGCTGTCGTGGAGTACTACCGGTATGTCCCGTTTGCGTCGCCGGTTTTCGGGATTATTGTTCTGCTTTCTTGTGGCGAGGACAGATTGACGCGAGATTCCATGTGTTGGCAATTTGGATCCCTCGTGCCAGCCTATTTCTGTTTTCTTCTCATAACCACATGTCAGTGAAAGCTGACTTCTTCCTTTGTCCAGTGGCCTCGAGGCACTGAATAATTACCGTGTACGTGGCTGATCCTATCATGCTGATCGTCTCGATCACTTATGCTGCCGTCGACATTTACATGCTATATCCGTTTTCACTACTAAACTATTGCACGACTGCACGACTCTCACTCGCCCTGCGTATTGATAATCATCGAACAGATACTAAATCTCACTGGTTTCCGCAAAGCTGTCAAGAAGTATGAGAAAATTACACAGGTGCCTGCTCAAGCCGCTTATATGAAGGAGAGGGTAAGACTTTTCTGGTGCCTTTTGTAACATCTTCAAATTACGCCATGGTCAGGTTGAGCCCTCAGCTTTTGCTTCTGGCGCAATGGTCAGCTCAATGCTTAAAGAGATGGAAGAGCTGTTTGCCCTGCTGTATATGTCTGTCATGCGTGTATACCGGGTGATTGTGCATACTTGAAAGCAGCAACTCTTCAAAAAAAGTAAATTACACTGGTTCGCGGGTTATTACATCTCATAACCACCGTTCATTCATTATAATTCGTATCATTTCACTGAGCTTGTGTTAAGAGCCACGGCTGCGATATACCGTGTACTCAATGTCTTTCGTTTGCGCTAGATGTATGAGAAGTCCTGTGTGTAAAGTCGCCTCTTTGTCGTTCAACAAGGCAATGCCGTCATGGAGAGCGCGATGCGAGCTTAATGCACGATGCACAATATATGCTTTCAAGCAGGACGGCCAGATCAAACAGAAGCACGACGGTCTGCAGAGGAGGGAAATCAGAAATCACGAAAGTGGAGCATGTGCAGTGATGCATGATGTGGAGTGGTCGCGTACTACTTTAAGGACGAGTGGCCGAATCCATGTCAGAGCCTGTTGAAAGTGGATCAGATATGAAAGAAGCGACTTCAATATTCGGTGCCCTATCATAGTAGTCGTTGAGGAAAACTGAAAGAACCTGGATGCGCGAACAATACCTGCATTGAATTTGCAGCAGGTCGACAACTCGTCAAAGGCGGTACAACCAGGTGAGAACCAGGAGCGAACTGATAAAATTAGTCGAGACGGTGGTATCTCCAAATGAGAAAATGCTATTAGGCTGTCCTATCGTTCAGACCAGGATCTGCGGAAGCTTGGCCGAATAGTAGACAGCCTGAGGATATGGCCCATGTCTTGAATCGTCTATGACACTTCCAAATGAACTCTGACTACCAATCTTAGAATATCTGCCTCCACAGTCACTTCATAACGTTATCTTAACGTCCACGAAATTTCATGCAGTCGCTATTCGTCTTCAATTTACAAGCATTTGATTCTGACGTCCCCGGCATCATTTGTAACGGTGTGCTCCTCACTATCTTCCATCCAGCCTTCACCGCACGCTCTTCTTAGGATTTCACCGTTCGAACGGACCGTAGAGCAACTACAAGAAGCTGTCGCCGTTGTCTCCTTTGACGGGTTGAAGCCAATTACTGTCAACGCTATTAACAATCGCCAGTCAACCAGGTCTCTTCAAGTGCTCTGAAACCAAGGATGTTTATCGACCAAGCCTCGTTGCGGATATGACACTTTATAACACTCTCCTATCACAAGTGACTTCCTTTACATCTCTCAGACAGCTCGTCTTCCGCGGTATGACTCTTCCAGGAAATTCCCACTCGATCGTGCACGACTTTCCACACTTGCGTGATTTGGCGGTTTTGCACTGCACCGTTCCCTTCGTCCGCGCCCCTCCAGATATTGACCACACTTGCTTGACGATCGAAACTCTCACCCTCCTTGACATTCGTGCTACTTCTCGATCCGATGACGACGACTTAAATCTTCTCCGTACCCATCTACGTCTGCTTGCAACAGCCTCAACCCTCCGCACTCTCACATATGATCATACCATCTGGGTACACCGCGCTTTTACATCTTCCTCTCCATCTCCATCTCCACTGCTTACTGCTCTCGACGTCAAGTTCCCCGTCCAGAAAGACCGTCCCAGAGTTCCGCTGGGTTTCATTCCGTTCTTTGAGACTCTTCCCTCCCTGCGCACTCTCATCTTGCGAAACTACGTACCAGCACTCTCATTATCGGAGCTCTTCCAGCTCTCTGTGCCATTTCTGCCCCATTCTCTGCCATCGCTTCTCTCAGTTCTGGCCGTAGTATTGTTAAACTCGACATCCGTGACGAGGCTGCGCTCACGCCACTTTACAAAGCATTTGCAGCAGTGCACTCTGATTTGTCAATGGTGCAAGAGCTTTCGATGTTCGTAGGGGACTGGAGTGATGAGTTTATGCTGGCCGTCGTCGCACATTTTCCCAATTTAACCAAGCTACAAATCAGGTATGTAAGGGGAGGGCCAAGCGAGGTGCGTTATATTTCTCTCGTTTTCGCCGACGCTGATCCTCATTTCCAGGACACCATCATCGGGATGGGTTCTCGTACACTATATGCTCTTCCACACCTGGTATCCGTACACATCTTCTGCATTCCTCTGTCCCTACCCCCTCAAAATTTCCTTGAGACGAATAACCTTGATGACGATACTGCATACGGCACCCCCGGCATCGATGACACTTATTTCCAGAGCATGCATAACATCGATCCGGACACAGACGAGCTCGGAGCATGATAACGGCAACGATGATTATGGCGTACCCTACCGGTGCCACGCTCGCAACTCTGACAATAGACTTACTGCCGTCTATCAAGACATAGACATGGTCATGGTCACATACACCGTGTGTTATTGCCACGGGTCCCATCGTGTCGCCGTGCCAAGCTGAGCAGCAGAAACAGCTTGACCAATTTGTCGATAAACCTGAGTTCGAAGAGCCCCATGCGCCGGAGACGGAACCGTTTGACAATTACACTCGTGAACTTGTCGTACGTCTACTATGTTGTATCCGCAAAGTTTTGGCTGTTCTGATCATGTCTATCATTGCGCATAGATCGCTTGGAACCGTGCTCGTCCTGGACTTCGCACTGTTCAACTGCACCCGGGGTGGGTGTGGCGGCGTGCGGACCTACTGACTCCTGGGTTGCGAGGCCGTGCGAATCAGGCATTTTTGGCGATGTTTTCGAATCGCCACCTTGCGACACGAGGTTACTCGTAAAAAATGCTAAATTAAAAGTACGTGATACTGGCTGGATATTAATTAGCCATCCGGGTCATCCCCGATTATAATCACGCAGATTCGAATAGGAAATTATCAGTTCGGAATGCGCGGGGGCAGAACTGGCAATCGAGATGTTTAAAAGGGTACCAGGAATGAAGGAATGAAAATATGGAAACTGGTCGAACTTGATATTTATTTCGGCGCTGACATGACCATTCAAAGCTTCAATGCCCCACCATGAATTGTCAATGGACAAGGGTCGCACTGTTACAGCCCATGAGCAGAACATGAATGAATGCATGACCGGAGGACATTACACAGTGCAATATTATAGAAAAGGCCGAGCTTCGCCGGCAGCAACCTTATTCCCACAAGTGTTGTGTCCGCTATGATTACTTACATAATTATTTGTACAATTAGAACACCACAATATTTTGCCGGTTGATAGCAAACCTTGTGTTCTGGCCGCCCTTCTCGATCTGAACCACTTTCTCCACGTCTAGTGCTGGCCCCAGAGCTACTGCCACGTGCACGTACCTGGGTATGCGAGACAGTGAAGAGCCAGTTTGAGACCCACCATCTTCTGTAAAATACCTCAGAACGGTGCGAGTCCTCTGGTTACCCAAACCAAAAACTTATTCTTTTATACTCGCCTCATGCTGAAGCCTATTCTCGATTGCACCAGTCAAGGATCTTACAGGCGCCCTACGTGAGTTGACAGTAACAACTGAGAGACACTTTTTAATGAGGAGTTTTCACAGTGTGGCTAGTGCTGTTGAATACTCTGCAAATGAGCGAGGCACTCCGGTCGCTTCGTTCGGTGGATCCAAAATCACAGGGTTCCGTGAGGTAGTTGGCCGGAGTGCATACAGCAGTTCGCCTCCTGAACCTCCAGCTCAATCGGGACATGCTGGTTTTGTCCAGCATGCCTTACCGGCATCAAAGATATTCAAACGTTGGTATCGCTACTTCCACGCCTGTAAATCACCACACAAGCCAGTTCTTGTCGACTTCGGCAACGAGTCACTCATTGGCGAGTGATGTCCTTGAATCTTGGTTCACCAATACTCCCAATTCTTTGTTGAAGGACGACTCTCAGTTCACCCCCACGCATCACTCATTTTCCTCGCACAAAGTGTCGAGTGATTCATCACTGTCTCAACCATCTACAGTTTTTCCTCGTGATACTTGGGCAGGCACCCGAGGAAGCCCTGTTTTGTATCGCTGCATCCTCGATAACGTCAAGATATGAGCAAACGTCAATTCACATCGTGGCGTGCCAAAGAGGCCTGCTGAGATGTCTGCCGGGGACGGAGACATGGCTGTCTCGGAGCATGTGTGTGGCTGTGAGTCAGAGCATATATGCGACTCCCAGCATTGACAACTTGTCTCCCGAACAACCTTTGGCATCGAAGCGCAAACTTGCGATGGTACTGGAAGCGATGTAATCGCCAGCGAGCTTCCCACGCCAATCACCGTTAACCCGTCGAACGCCGCAAGAAATCGGAATTCTCGAAAGTCCCCCGGTCTGCTTGTCCATCTGCCTTCCGGCAGGGGGGTCCGTCCATCCATTCATCCATCCGGTCTCGCATTTTGACAATGCAGCCAAACAACACAATTAGGACAGATACTAGATGCGGCATATGGCCGCTGCATTCTTGCTCTAACCACCATCGTCCTCACCAGCGAGGTGCCGACGTTGTGCCTTTACGTACTGACCGAGAATTGATAAACACCGTCATGTCTTCCTGACTCAATCATGGGGATCACCCATTGGTGAGTGATTCGCTTCTCATTCATGCACATATGCTGACATCTCGTAGATCTATCGTTCCCAGCCGTCCACGGTGTCCAACCTTTCATCACACTGAAGGTTGTTGTTGTACGTGCTCGGCACAATCAAAGCGGCGCACTGTTTGATGTAAGTGACCCCCGAATTCTGTCCTGTTGACTTTGCTGATGTAATGCCAACTATAGTCCCTCGTAAACTACGAGATCACTCGAGACGCAGATGCGGGCCACGCGCAACTTGCCTCATACATGAAAAGCCAAAATGTCTGTCACTTGAACGATGCTATGAAGCATTTTCAGTTGGTTCTGAACCAGTGTCCGGTCGGCCATCCAGACCACGCAACAGCTCCCACCAACCTCGCGTGGGTTCACCTTAAAGGCCACATCCGAAATGATCTTCAAGACATTGATGTCTCCACTTCCCTTTTCTGCGACGGGGCCCAAAAGTACCACGAAACGATCTTACAGTTCTCTTGCGGACGGTGTGGGACGAGATCATGTTGCCCATCATCAACATCCCGCGGTATGATCTGAGACTAAAATACTATACTCGAATCTGGCTTTGTCCAACTGCAGCTTTCACATATATTCCTCTCCACGCAGCTCACCTGTTTCGAACGGGCCCAGATGGTTCTAGGGAGAAATGCCTGGAGGATCTCTATTGCAAGCCCACACTTTCGGGCTCTGGTCAGATCCAGACAGATGATGAAAAAGTGTGTCTCTCTATCCTCGGGAGGAACAATTCGCTGAAAGAGCCACGATGTGAAAAGAACAGTGCCATCTCCTCCAATCTAAGTCTCAAAAGAAGTGAACGTGCGAGGTAGATCGCTTACCGTGATGACAAAATCGATCAAATGTGAACTATTTCGTCACATATCACTAGTCCCGTATCGTAGGAGGCAAGTATATCAAACATCCCCGTTCATCCCTTTATAACTAATGTTTGCGACCGAAGATGTAATTGGCTGTGTGGCATTTCATCCCCTACGTCCTAATCTCCCGTCAATATCGGGCTCACGCCATTTTGATGAGGATATGAGGGATGGTGATTTTAATAGCTCCGACGAGGATTCAACAGACCAGGAGTCGGATTCTGAGAGCCAGAATATTATTGCAGTGTCAACACGCCGACTACTTCCATATGTCAAGGACTCTTCTTTGAAGCTGTGGTCATTCGAACCCACGCGGACTGTACAACACGCTTGATTAATACTTGTTTCGAGGCGCGCGAACACTATTGGACTGGTTTTTAGCTCAGCGCAGGTCATCCGCTGAACAAAGGCGAGGTTTCGGTCGGCTTCTACTTTTTCCAACAGTTGTAAACGATGTCAAAGACATTAATGTAAGAACTTATCGCACTTACTGTACAACACATGTATTCTGACTGGTCTAGAGGAATTACGAATCATGACATGCATTGTTACACAAGGTCTTTTGTACCACGCAACGACCTTGACGCGTTCACTTGGTGGAGACAGCTGCGATTGCACATCCGGATGCTCCGAAGTCTCTTGCAAACGGTGCAGCAGGGGTCTACGGGCAGGGACTACACATTCAGGGTCTCCACGGTGGTTTCCACAGCTGTCAGCATGCAGACAAGATTCCACGATGTTCATACCTTAGCATCACTATCATTGTACTTTGCTTGCCTTACTCTATGTCCGCTGTCCCCTGCTCCAACGACACGCCGTAAAGGCTCACTCGCATCCTGGATACATCATGGCGCGAGCCATGAAATAGGTCAAATCACGGAGCGGGTCAAAGTTCAGCAAATTATGTCTTGGTAAAACACACCAATTGATGATGCAGCGGCTGAAGAACTGTTGACAGAGTTTGGGACATGGCATCGTGTTGATACTCCGAGCTCGAACCATGCTGATCCAAGTCGTTCACCACTGTTTACAGTATGTGAATGTGTCGATCCTTATTTGAGCAAGAGCCATGCTGATCCAAGTCGTTGTCCATCGTTCGCACAGAGTAAGTGTGTCAATTCTCGTTCGAGCAAGAGCCATGCTGATCCAAGTTGTCAGCTAGGCCAGCAGTTTACTCCGGCTATCGACATCCTTGACTTCTCTTGGTATTCGGCATTCCTGTCAGCCTCGTCCTGACAAAAGCCAAAGTGCTCGTATGATATTTAAACCGGAAAATGCTTGCTTTTTGCCCGGTACTGGTGGTAGTACCGTTTGCCATGATTTGGATACACTCATGGAGGTAGTAGCTTGAAGAAAGGGGTATGCTTAGAAGCGGTTGGAAAAGCTCCAGTTGGAGACCACCGAGGAGCAAAGAATCCAATGACTATTTCCTCACTGCCTAGAGGAGAACTCTCATTCTGAGGTAGGCAATGTAAACATTTATCACTGCCGTAGTATCTCTCAACCTCCTTCGCACATTACGAGGGGACAAAGCAATCCTAGCGATTTCGTAGCATTCACCACTTATTATGCACAGGTGCGTCTCCTGTTTCTTTGGTGTGCAATGGGAGAGCTGGTGTCATTTTATCATACCAGCTCTACTTCCCTCTCTTGAACCTTGGCGGCCAAAGTCTCGTCGATGCTGAGAAGCTGCTACTCCTCTTCAATGAGCCGAATGAAGTGAACGATGAGAGGGCACAACATGAGCATGTTTGGGCGTCGCAGTGGGAAACATGAACTATACACCAGCAGGCGTTTCACGTATTGGTTTTCAGCAGTGGTGATCAGCGGGTTAATTAAAGGTTAAAAATTTTTGCAACATAACAATGTACAGGTCTAATTTCGTCGATAGGTTACCGACGATAGACTGTATGGGTTGTAGTTTGGAAAATGTAAATAGATAGACAGGTGTGAAAAATGGCTGCCAGTGGTTATTTCTGTTCTAGAAGGGGGAGTTAGGAACTGGCGTGTCATCGACACAACGATGAAACATAACAAAGAGCACGATATGAATATGTATAGTAAAATTTGAGGCGTATTCATTTTCTACTTGATACATCAACCCCATGCCATCTAATCCAATCAGCGCCAACTTGTTCAAACTGCTGTCGCTCTGAGATGCCGATCAAGAGGTCTCCTGCCTGTCGGGCATAATTCATAGCACCCACTTCCTTACCATGCCCCATTGCTCGGTTTGCAACTTCAGCCAGATCACTGTCCTTCTCGTAAGACAAGAATCTGCGCTGCAAAGCTTGAGCAAAGTGTCGATGGAGATTCATACCAAATGGGACACCAAGTTCCCGCTCGAACCAGCTGCGCAATAGCCTGGATAGCAAGGGCGCCTCCCAGACTTTCTGCAAAGATACAAACATATAGGTGCTGTAGATATGAAGAACATCGTTGGCGTTTCCTGGTATCTGGGAGGCAACCGCAACCATCTCCACTGGGCGAACGATTCTCAGAAGCTTTGTTATGACTTCTGCCAGACAGAAAGGGATGACCCGCAGGATGTACTTGTGGAGGCCGGTAATCGCAGTAGTTTTGTTGTAGTTACTCAATGTCACAAGTGTCTTGAGATGAGGGGATAGAAAGAGATGGCGGCAAGATTCTGCAGAATTGTTATACTGCCAGACTGCTTCTTCAGTGCCTCGTCCGGGAAGCGTCAAAAGATGTAGGAGCACATAAAGCTGTGACCATGCACCGGCAACATCCAGAAGCCAATCCGACAGTGGGTGATCATGCCAGATGATTTTATCCCCACTCCGCATGCAAACCTCCCCTGCCTGGCAGAGGCTCCGTAACAGAATTGAAGCTGGGTTATCGTTGGCTTCCAGGCCATCGCAGGATAAGAAAAATAGTCCGTGGCCTCTTGTGTCGATGTCTTCATCGTCTGTCACAGGTAGGGAAGTCGCAGTAGAAGGAAAGGTGACATTCCTAAGGACTTTAGTGTCGACGTGTCGGACGAGAGCCTTCAAGGATTTTTGGATGCTTTTATGGTATTGTGACACAGAGACCGTATGGTTTCTGAGCCTGATGCAGTCTCCAGCTAGATCCCACGTCACAACGTTGTTTGAAGGTGAGTTGCGAGCCAACCGGCTCATGGCTCGCATCCATTCCCTAACATTGCTTAGCGGAGAGATGTGGTTCTCTGTGCCCCATCTATCAATGGTCTCGCGCATTTCTCTACATTTGGAGATCGTAAGTAATGGTTAGACCCTGAGAGTTGTACTCACCTCATCCAGGCATCATATTGAGCTTCTTTCTCGTCTGGGTCCGCCTGTTTAAAGACCTCGTAGCGACGTAGACTATGATCCATGAGGAATAATCTGATGCCGAACTGAGTCTTGGCTTCGTATACTGTGAGGGATTTGGGTGTCTGGAACCCCCCCTGGGGATGCACAGACCGCAGGCAGACATAGACGTTGACAGCATTTGCAAATTTGTCCTTGAACATCTCGAAAGGATTGTTGGGCATATAGATGGTGGAGAGAGCATTGTCAATGATAGGAGTCCAGTCACATCCAGAAGACGGCAGATTGAGGCTATTTGATAGGCTCTCGAAAGCTTTTAGCTGCTGTTTCGTAAGGGTCAAACAGAAGTCTCCTTTTTCCTTTTGCAGTCGATCGTCATCTTTAAGGACGTAGCAACCTTGTCCGATGCAACGCATGACAAAGCACACGAGCCGCACTTCTTCTAAGGCATAGGTAATTTGCGTACTTGCTTTAGCGGGACAGTTGAATTTCTCCACCATCCGTTTTTCTCCACTAGTGTAGAATGCCTCGATGAGTACACAGGACTGTTCAATAGATCAATACACGTACAATTTGGGAGTGACCAGAAGCTCTCTCAGCAACGTTGGACCGGCGTTTATGCTCTCACACAGGATCTTGAATCGCTTTACAATGACGGTCTTCAGATGGACCAGGCGAGGTTCGGTATGATCAGGAAGAGATATGAGATGGGACAGGAATTTCGGGCTGAATGGCAGGATGTAGGCGGCCGAACCAGAATGGCGGAAGAATGGCAGCATGATTGCCTGGTTGAGTGTCTGCGGCGGGGGCTCGTCAGAGAATAGTGAATTGGCTATAATGGACCCGAAGCTTTTGCTTGCTGCGGCAGTGTGTGACTTTTTTCCACCTAGCATCTCAGGCGGTACTGCCATCCAGATACTCGAGCTGGAGTCGTGGCTGAATGATTGCACCTGGCATGAATGGAATTTGCTGGCATTGTCGCCAACCCTCCATGGATCCAGTGAAGGGTTTGCCTTTCGGTGAGCCCCCCAATGCTCTCCCATGAACTTCTTTGAACTAGAGACGTGTATGGCAATGCCACATTCTTGACAAGCAAAACCGTCGCTGGGTTCCCGAATGTTACGAATGGGTCCAAATTGGTCCGGTCGCATCTGGATGTCCCGAAGCTCACCCATCGTAGCTATTACGTTTGGATATCGGACGAGGATGCGACACAGAAAATTTATCTGATTGGAGTTGTACTTCTTGCCCTTGCGTTTGCAAAATTCAACATGGTGCGGCGTCCTAGGTGTCTTATCTGAGAGGCCGCTTTTTGAAGCGTAGAGATGCGCCATTAAATTAGCCAGTGGGACCCCATAGCTGCATGGCTTCCCAGCATGCAGATTCCTGCACATGATGATGTCGTAGTCTAACAGGTAGGCGCAACCGACTGCTTTCAGGTCACTGTCTTCTACCAGTAAGTTTTCCGCTGGTACGGCGTCTTGAATCTGCTCTGGTGATACTGAGGTTATGAAGGATCGTGACCTAGTGAGAGTTCTGTTAGAAGCTACAAGACATCAGTAGCCAAGGTAGTACGCACTTGCCCAAATGTCCTGACCATTTACGACTTCTGTGATCTACCATGTTCAAGTCTATTCCAAAAGCATGCTTAAGGTACTCTTCCCCTTGAATAGTGGTATATAGTGGGCCAGGCACTAATAGCTTGCTCTCTGCCTCCGTCAACCGAAAAGGAAAAGAATCGGAATCCGAGGCATCAATGGCAATTGAAGGGGAGCATGCAGCAATTTGAATATCAACCGATTTATCAGAGGCACAGCTGTCAGTGTTCTCGTTGGTGAGGCGGGTTCGTTTTTGCTGGTGCAGCGGTAGAGATGTACGCAGCATTTTGCGCTTCCGGCTTGGCTCGATGGGCAGAGTATTAGACTTGGAGGCTGGCATAGGGGAAGGCTGATCTGGCTCTGAATCAGAGCCTGATATAATTTGCAATGGGCGACGATGACGAGATGGACGCATGGGCTGAGTATCCTCAGATTCAGACCCACTGGTATTGGGTAGGTCGACCAACCAGGCATGAAGGCCATCTGTTACGAACAGTATTCAATAAGTGAAGTATCGGGCGGAGATGCTCCTGACCTTTCTCGAATGCTTTGACATCAGGATCTTTTTCTGCATTTTCGTTGATTTCTCGAGAAATTTCTTCCTCCATTAATGCAAAGTCCTCTTCTTCATAATCCGCGTTCTCAGACTCAGACTCATCAGATTGGAAGGCATTGCTGTGCCTATGATTTTCTGCGTTCATGACAACTTTTCACCTTGGGGAGGGCTTCTAGGTGGTATTAAACGTCTGCGAACGGCACTCTTAGTCTTGTGAACCAGTACTTAGCGCGTGGTACGAGAGTATAAAGCTGACTAATGTGACAAGCACTGAATAATGTAGGGAACAGCGTTTAGGATTAGTAATATCCGAAACAGGTATCGTGACGCCGCGTACAGTAACATAACGATCTACCAGAGTACGGCTTCCTCTTGGTCCCTGCGAGGTACGTAGCCACGCTTGCGAGTCCGTTAAATGGCAAGGATTTAAGTTCTAAAAATAAGTTTCTGTCATACAAGGGCCGGAATTTGTTGGCCGAAGCTGCGAACCTTGCTATGGGGCACACACAGCAGACGGCAGAGATGCATTATGGCCGGGAGACAGAAGACCTGGCGGTCCCCACATCGTTACAGGAACATTTTGAGGTGGTGGGCAGGGATTGGATTGAGTGGCATGGCATTTCAACCACGCAATGTACGACCGCAAAGAAGTAGCGTTTGACGAATGGTACAACCTTTACTACTATGTGACCTTTACTGCTGGTGGATCGCGAAATTGAACTTCGCATCGCATTACTAGTGGGACGGCACTCTCATGGCTAACCTTGTTACAGGTGAGTATGATGTAGCGGGCATCCTCTTGCCAGAGATTACGTCCCACGTTTGGCTACGTATGTCGACAAAGAGTGACACCGCTGGCATTCTGCAGGTTGGTCTTGTGTTGTAGGATAGACATAATGCTCGCAAACTTACAAGTATACGACTGCAGTCTTAGATACCCGCTGTGTTCGAAAGCCACGCCACACAAATCCAATTCGATCGCAAAAACAAGACGCGTATCCCTGGTGCCGTCAGAGCGCTCGCACACCGAGCTCGATCTACCATGTCGAATTCTTTGTTTCAGTGTTGAACATACAGCTGAGCAGAAAGTGAAAATAAGTCGTTACCTTGGATCATACTCGAGCAGATATCTCGTCGAGGTTCGAAATTGCATCACTAAGCGCCATTGGGGCCTTGTGAAGGACGGCTCTGGCGCGCTCAGGTGTTTCAAGCTGTTTCATAGCCGAACGAAGTTCCCCCTGGAAAGAACATCAGCAACAATGCAGAGGGTACCACGAAGGGCATATCAACATATAATCTTGCAGCCTGCAGCCATACATCCTGGACACTGCTTGCAGCCCGCTTGTATGAATTTCCTTGCAGCATGCGGCCAGCGCGTTCTTTCAGACAAGCAGCTGCAATCTAACCAGGGGCGTGTTGAAGATGTGACTGGACGAGCGAGTCAAAAAGATTGCGGGCGCGCTTGATATCGCCGATTTCGACTTCAGTCTTGAGAACGACGCTATTGAGCGATGTGAGGTACCCTTGGGATTGACGGAGGAAGCAAAGCCAGAATTAGTCGATGTCTCAGAGTCTACGAGGCAATGAATATGGTGTTAAGAACATCATGTATGTGAAGTAGAGACGTACTTGATTGTGTTGGACGAAATGACAAGAAAAGATCCTACTTGGCAAAACACATTCGGACCCATGCAGAAGCAGTCCCAAATGCGAGAGGTTGATGTATGAGGTCCGAAAACAACTGGGAGCGAGTCCACATGAGTGCGCGAGAGTCAAGAGGCGGAGCGGGCAAAGCAAGTGACGTGGGGCTGTAGACCATCGAAGGGGACCGAAATTCTTCGTGTTGGTAGTCCCTAGGCATAGAAAGGATCAGTTTGCAGCAGCTGGACGCCAGGTAAAAAGATATGAAGTCACCTAAGTCTCCTCCCTGTAGCTGACCCAGGATGAAGATCAGGCCATAACAGACGGATGAGACGTGCGGTTGGAGAGATGAGTGGTGCGGGGAGTGTATTAGAGTACCTAGTGTGAGATCTGAGCATATAAGTACGAGAAACGAACGTGAAAAAAAGATACGAGCTCACCTGCCGTCCTCCTCCTGGTTTGCCAACAAGAACAACGGTCGGGCCATAAGTTGATAACAAAAGCCACGGGCGGCGAGCTTTTGGCGCAGGGACATCGCAGGGTACTGTAGATTAGGATGATAGATAGTTGAGGTCAGGGAGTGTGTTGAAAAAACGTTATGAGCTTACCTGTGCCTCCTCCCAGTAAGGCAACCAAAATCAAAGTTCGGGCCATAACTTGGGAAGGAGACATGCGGGTAGTGCGATTTTAGCGCGGGGTCATTGTTATGTGCGACTTGACAAGTACAGAGGGTGTCGAGGTGCCCAGAGGTCGTGGTAACTGGAGGGCAGGCCAGAAAGAAGTCGAGAAGGTGTGGGAAAGGGGAACTTTTGGCACAAGGTGCTACACAACACAAACTCGATTATTTTGATGTGGGGTTTCGTCTGGGGAGTGCAAAATGTCGAGGGCTACAAGATGAGATATATTTTTCTGTACAAATTATGGTAGGAAGTGCATGAAAAAATGAGACGGAAGCGCTGTGCGCTGCAGCAGGGTACAGGTTATGCCCAGAGGGCTTCCCGGCGAATTCCGGCCATCACCATCTTTACTACCTAGACGATGGCATCCGATCGCAAGCTAGTGGTTGTCCTTTATGCAGAGGCGAAGTTACAGAAATCTATCAGCTTACCAGCCAGTTTTACTATTTCAAAAGCTAAGCAGGCGGGAATGGAGGCGATCAAGGAACATTTGAAGATACTTCCCGGTGTGCCACTTGTCACCCTAGACCCCGATTGTACCGATTTTTACCCAGGTATGTCACCGACACACTTATTACCCACGTATTCACGGTGGATACATATTCTAACACTTGGTCAGTTCCAAGGGATGATAATACCATCATACGCACTCTGAAGGGTGATATTACAATGGTTGTGTACCCGCAACCCCTTGAAGGACAGCACTTGACACCCTCACCCTTTGTTGATGCTCTTCAATCTGCGATTCATGAAGTGCGCGACGTCAAGGCTCAACAAAATGTTGCACCATTGGCTAGAGAGGAGAGCACTGAGCATTATGTCAAACCGGGTATGTTTTTTGTGCCCTTTGGTTTATAACGATCAGACTAATAGTTGTATCTCCAGCTGACAACATTAATGACATACTTCTCCGTAAATTCGAGGCAATGGAGGAAAGATATGGGCATGACATGGCTGAGCTGAAGCAAGTGATTTCTGGCCTGCAGGACGACAATACTCAGCTGAAGCACGACAATGCTCAGCTGAAGCACGACAATGCTCAGCTGAAGCACGACAATGCTCAGCTGAAGCACGACAATGCTCAGCTGAAGCACGACATGGAAGAGCAGAGGCGGGTGATTTCTGGCCTGCAGGATGACAATGCTCAGCTGAAGCAGGACAATGCTCAGCTGAAGCGGGACAATGCTCAGCTGAAGTACGACATCAAAGAGCTGAGAGGTCAATTGGATGAAACTAACAGAGCTGTTTTGGGTGTTCGTCCTATATTTTTTTGGTTTTTGGTTTTTCACACTCATGTTTGAGCCTTACAGGATAAAGTCGCAATCGATAAGATCCGTCGTCGGGTACTCCTTGACATGGGTCGCAATCAGCTGGCTATGATATGCGGTCACACTGACTGGAAGGGGTGGAAGGATGAGAAGGCCACGTCAACTCAAGGAGATGATCATGCCGTCCGAACTGCGATGATGACTGAAGCGGAGGTGATGCTTCAGAATTCCACTGATGCATCAAAATATTGGACAGCAGTTGGGCAGGATCGTTCAACTCTTCGGTTCCTCTTTCATCGTAGCCATATCAGGACTGACGGAGATATTGTAGCGCACACTTCAACAGAGGAGGCTATTGCGGAGAGTGTTCTAGCTCTGACTGCTTTGAGCGACAGGACCCATATGATTACCATATTCCGTGCAGTTTACAATAACGAACCACGACAAGTCTTTGTATAATAATTTCCAATGTATACAGTGTAACACGGTCTTGTGAAAGATTGTTCAGAAGAGGTTAGCATAGAATCGAGTCTACGCATGAGTGAGGCACACCTAGGCGTGTGCTACCTTGCTCTGACCCACAACGATGGCATGATAGTTTAGTCTCAGTTGTTCAGCAATAGCCTGAGATCTGCCTATTTACTCCATTTTACTTTATTATTCCTTGGCAACCACCCGCTGCCTCCTCTCTCAGGGTACGGCTAAACTACTCAATTCCTTCTCCTGCGATGCACATGCGCCTGAATGAGAAGTGTCCGAGTTGCAGGAGTCGAAGGTGGAGGCGTTAGTCTGTCGTCATCATCCTCATCGTGGTTGGGTGGTGTTGTTGTTGCCAGTTGGCGCTGACCTCAGATGATGTCGGTGGTGGTGGTGGTGGTGGTGTTAGCTGGTGCTGGCCTTCAGGTGGTGGTGGTGGTGATGAGGGACGTCGACTGGCAGAAGGACCATCCTCAGGGCGGTCGAGTGATGGGCGTTGAGGTGAGCGTTCTGGGGGATCGTCAAGGAAACCTTCCATGTCGTCCGAGTCCGAATTGTCGGATGCTGCAGTGGTACGGCGGCCATTTTTTTTTCGTGAGGTGTGGGTTAGCCGTGGTGCAACCCTTTCAATGTGTCAAAACATTAAACTCAATAGAAAAGAGAAACAAACCTTTTCCAGTGGTCGAGGGTCTCCCTCACCCAAGGATGGTCAGTCCGTTTCAAGGAGTCGATGATTGATATGTACAGCTCATAGAGATCGAGCCCAGTTACTTCTGATGTCCACTGTTCGGCAGACGATAGTGAGACGATCAGCTGGATAAGTCTACACATTAGCATTACAATGTATATAAAATAAATTCATACCTGAATAGCGGCATAGGCAATAGCTGGGGGAGAAGGTTCTGTCATGCCGTGAATGACACCTTTTGGGTGCTTTGTGCCTTTGCGGGACGTCGGTTCGAGCGCAGTGAGTGGCCCAGTGAAGATGGCACGGAAAGTCTAGAAGAATGAATGTAAGAAGGCCTTACAATTAAAATGACACATACCCGTTCTAGAGGATTTCCACGAAGAAAGCCAGAGCGCTTTAGTTTTGGATCAGCGAGTGACTCTTCATACAAACATGAAGGAAGTTTCTTGAATGATGGCGGCTTCCTCTCGCCGTTGAGAATACTATTCATATATGCTCCAGAACAAAGTGTAAGCAAAGGCGAACAATAAGATACATAGAGTACCGGGGATCTTCATCAAATGTTTTAATGTCTACCATGGGACAGAGCGCTCGTGCAGTATCTCTGTGGTTCCATCCGCGCAGTGACTTGGATTGTCCTTTGACAATGGGAGGGTCCAATGCAGCCCCGGGTTTCGCAGGGTCGTTGAGCAAAAATGACGGACAGAGGTCCTTAAGCTTGCAAGTGTCTTCGGCACGTGCCAGGGAAGCAGCATTTTGAAGCTAGAAACAAGGCGTGACTGAAAACAAGCACATATACATATATCCACTTACCGCATTAATGAAGTCTTCCAGCTTGGCTGGATCGTCCTCGAAGCTGCCGAGTGTCACACTGATGGTAGGGATGCGCTTGACGAAGCTGCGGAAGACATTGATGCGATATAAGCGGTCCTTACTATAAATATTATAAGTGCATAGCATCAGTGAATCGGTGAAAGAAAGATAACCTACTGCTCCTCAGGTGTTTCGTCGTCGACGGGGACCTCTTCTCCATAATCGGCCCTGATACCATCGTAGAACACAGCACCAAGATCCACAACTGGATCATAAAGCAGCGGGAAGGCTCTTGCGGCCTTCAAGTAAGGATCTGGAGCGTCCCTATCTCACCTCACCTCTACCGTTAAGTATCAAACTATTTAAAGATCACTTACGTTCACTTCCTTTTCCGACCACCTTGCAGGTTCTCCAAGCTGTCGAGGACAGCCTTCATACGATTTTGACCTGGGGCAGTATCATCGGGAGGAGGAGATGGGGACGACGTTGAGGACATGATAGAGGTGAGGGTTAAGGGTTAAGGGCAAGACGTGCTTGAGATGTCACGGTGCATTACAGATCGGAGTTTAAATTTCACCATCATGTTGACGTGTTGTTTGGCGCAAATTCTGTCGCTTTGTGCTCACCGCGAGGCTGGTTCGGCCGTTTGCCCCAAGCCGAGTGGTGCAGTCACATTCTCGCTCTCTCATTCACTCGATCTTCACCCGCCTCACATTCTCGCCCTCGCACCTTCACCTCCCTCTGCTCCTCTGGGCCAGATTCACACCATACATTCAAGCCTTCCTGCCATTCCTGTATCCCGCCCTCAAAGCACACGAAGATACCCAGTTGTGCATGGAGCGAGCGCAATAAATTTAGTGAGTTTTTTTACTTTACTCGTTGCATTCTCTTTTTATGTCGTCCCACAGCGTTTCACCTCCCACATTTATGGGGAACCGTACGCGCCAGTCATCGACGAACTCCGCACGACATCAGACCTTTTCACCGCCCATGCCATTGACATTTTCCTCGTCACAATCATCGCATACTATCTCTCACCCGCCTTCGCATTCTCACCCGCCCTTTCTCACCCTGAAACCTCTGGCTGTCCATCTGATCGAGCGCAGTAACCTAGTAAGTAAGTTTTATTATTCATTTTGTGCTTCTCTCCCTGGCCAACACGCCTCTAGGAGGCGACTTGGACCAGAGGTCGTCAGGCTGCGAGGACACGCCTCTAGGAGGCGATTCCGAGCATTTAAGCCTGACGGCTTATAATTATATATATATATATTGTATCTATTACTATCATGTGTACTGACATATTTTGGCTCTATTCTAGACAGTCCTGATCCTCATCTCAGCAAGTCCGTTCGCGCCGTTTATTTCTTTTTGTGTTCCTTTCGTTCTCCGTCCCTTTGGGCACTGCGTTGGCGGTGTGGTGGCAAGCACTGACGAGGCTCCTGGCTTTTGGCCCTTTGCGGGGTGGGTCTACGTGAGACCCGGGCGCGCTCACTACCGCCAAGGTAGTGCCAAGGTCTACGTGAGATCTGGGCGCGCCCCGTTGCCATTGGGGGGTGGAATCAGTGCAGGTGTGCGTTGCGCCACGTCTGCCATGCAAAACCAAACGTTTGGTGCTTTCATTTCGAATGCTAGTGTCGTCAGCACCCACCATCTTTCACTCTTTTCAGTCGGTTCTTTTCTACCTGTCTACTTTCATTCAAACTGGTACGTGTCTTTCACTTTGGCCGTCCTTTCCGTCCTTTCTATTTTGACCATTCTTCACAGCATTACATGCGGTCCGAAATGTCTACTTTCATTCAATCCGGTACGCGTCTTTCACTTTGGCTGTCCTTTCCGCTTTGACCATTCTTCACTCCTTCGGTTCTGTCCTGGGGCGCAAGGGGTCGCACACTATGCTTCGGTGAGTGTCTTCCAGTCCTTGCATTCCTTGCATTCTGACCTTTTTTGGAGTCTCATCGTCGCTTCTTATGAAAAACACCACTTCCCTCCCATCTTCAGCACTTCCTTTGGCCCTACCGCCTTCCTCTATTCAACATCGACAGAGTAGCGCCACCTGAGGCCAATCTAGGGGATCCGGTTCAGTCTGGACACGTGCATCGCTGCCCAGTCTGTAGGGATTGCACGACCTTCTGTATATGTAATGAGATTTATTGAATATAATTCAGTGATTCTGTCTGCCGCATGACTGGAAGCTAAGATTAAGTATGAGATTAATGAATTGTCGGACCGCAGCCCTATCATCACACTCATCGGTGGTTTCCGAATTTTTCTGCAAGCCAGACTTGAATCCAAACGACATTTTCAAGTTGAATATAGAGAGGAGAGTTGGAGGAGAGCCAGTCGATACTGTCATAATAATACATTGCGCACGTCTTAAAAAATTCTTTCGATTCGCACCGCCCTGAAACTATCGACTTCGACCATCCGGTAAGCCAATATATGCGCTTTCTCCTGCCGAGTCGAGGGAATTTGATGTTCAGAATATTGCCGAACCACTTCCGCTTGGCGATGGACCTGAGAGATTGATTCTCGCAAGACAAGCATTTCTTGCAACGCTTCCCCTCCCTGCTGACATCCCAGACGATGCTCTAAACCCAATTGTCATTCCTCAGCCATACATCCTGCATGAATTCTTGGGCAATACTTCTGGTGTCAGTGCCCTGTATATATCTACGTGGAAGTCTATTCACGTCTCATACAGACTCTCAAAAGCTCGTAAGCGGGTTTTGTGAGGACCAGGGGCTGCCTTGAAGACTTTTACAGGTACGGATGTATCACTACGAAGATCCCATGCATATATAGCATCGCGTCGACGAAATGCAGCATATAGAAGGTGCGGTTTTGTGGGGTTGAACTTTAGCTGCGAGGAATAAGATCAGCTTTACTGCTAATTCTTAAGGCGACATGCCTGCGTGACTCCGGAATGAGAATCTGCGCCTCCTACAGGCATGATAGCTGCTTGATTTGACTCCGAATACAATGCAATACTATACATCGCTTGTGAGGAAGGTGTTAGGCTGCCGATCGCGTAATAGTCATAAGAAGAGGAGAAAGCTATGCTAGATATGATGCCTGACTCGGAAATCAGATCGAAATCTATACGAGTAGTAAACATCGCATCTTACCTTTCAGGCCATCCTTGCTTTTCTTGGAAGGCGTAGTCGGGAGCCGATCTCTCCAGGTTGTTGTATGTCGAAGATCTCGATGGCATCTTCGAAACCACAGTATAGTCTTGGTGTGCGTGATGCACATGGTGATTACTATCAAATATAATGGAACTTAAATGGAAGGCTCACTTGTCAGCTGTCAAGTTGAATGCGAGACTATGGGGAGCGATGAACCTCTCGCGATGATCGATGATCGGGTATGAGGCCCTCAGCTGGCAAGGTCAATCAACAGTCTGACGAGAATGTATATGAACACTACCCTTCCATCTGAAGCATCCAGAAGCTTCACTGGACAATCACGCACAGAAGCGACGAAACAGTAAGCTGGAGCGTTATTGGATGATGCTCCAGGATACCAAGCAAAATTAACAACCGCCGAGGACTGAGAGAATGTACGCTTGTGGTGAGCGGAGAGCTGTGTGCCTTCAAGTTATTTTGGTAAAAAAGCTAAATCATGCACAACACGACTGACTTTGAACGTCTGGACTTGATAATTTCTATATCTGAGATTGTAGATGACTTGGAAAAAAAACAACGGTGCTTACTTATTGAAGCGCTGAAACGACCTGTTTTCGCACTGGACGAGGAAGCTGGATCCATCTGCACACCTTCAGTGTTTCGACATTTGAATGGTGCTCGAAGTGGTTGGTTGACGGAAAGGCGTACCATCTGGCACAACAAGCGAAGTTGTCTGCGAAATCAGGATCCACGTCCAGATTGTTTGTTAGAACCAGATCTGGAGGGTAAGAGACGTCAAACTGAGCAGGTTTCCACTCCATTTCATTTGCTGAGCCGCGACTGATACTAGTAGTAAGTCATGTGGTTAAAGTACTGCCTTGTACGGCTGGGCAACGTTACATAATTGTGTCGCCTCAACTTTACTCCAACTACATAGCAGCTAGTGACTTGCGCTGCCCAGCACGAATGTCAACTTGATTATTGCCGTCAAATCAATGGTTCAAGCAATTGGATAACGTTCGAATTGCTTCACACATATGGTCCATGCTACTATGATCTATCATGGACGTCAGAAAATACAACCAGTGCTATCCTAGGTGAAGACTGATGTTCACCATCCATGCTAAGCCCTGCGCCATCGAGTCGAGGCACTGCTGACGGTGTGTATGAGCGACGAAGTTGGCATCATCCCTCATCCTTAATCACCCACGATGATGGCCAATCGACTCAAGCGAACTCGCAGGAGGAATGATCGTCTTTCCACCATTAGGCTGGGAAGGCGAACTAGCATTGTTTGAGTCTTCTTCTATATATCTATGTACTTTGATCCCGACTCACTACTGACTTACAGCCAATTCTTATTTTGGGTATAGACGATGTCCACATCCTAGAAACCTGCTGATACCTGTGACACATGTCTTCAAGGATCGGAAGGAACAGGACATTACAGGATCAATCTCGATCCATCGACCGCAGATCCACCGGTGCTGCCCTGATCATCCTAGGCCAGGTTGAGATTGAAGTACTAGAGGACTTGTTAACGCTTCAAAATGCTGTGAGTGAAATGCCCAATTTTTCGAGCGCACTGCCCGTGCAAGGCTGACTCGTGAATCAGTAGCTTGCGATACTTACTCTTCGATTGGTTCAACTTTCTCTGATGTTACTCAAGGACACCAGAGCCTTGTGAATGCGATTAACTACTTCGTGCTCGTCCTAGTACTGGCGGGGCACAATGTCGACTGCAAACGGACCCCCATCTCATCACCCACCGCGTCCTTGAAATTTGAAATGTATGCACGTGATTATCTTGAGCTCCGATTTCATTTTAGTCATCTACCTAGTCACATCTCTGGCACGAGAATACTCTACTCTGGCTTCTGCACCTTCTCGATATGTATTTCCTCTCCCCAGTGATATCCACGCTTGTAATGATAGACAGCGGAAGTTGATGACGGCAACTCAGAAGCCATTTCAGAAAAGAATTGAACCAGTATTGGTTCTGCAATTACCGTCCGCTTAGCACGAGCGGCGAGACGCGAGCATTTTGATGGTTCGGTAAGAGACAACATATCGAATGACTACAATGATATCTATTGCAATAGCGTCGGTATTCTTACCCGGTCTTCCTGTACGGCTCTCGGACCCTTGTGCTTCGGCGACCAAAGATCCTCAAGTGCTCGGTTCGTGTTTGATCTTCACCTCTTCGGTTTTCTTTCAGGCACAGCGAGAGCCATGTCCCGCGTATCCAAGGAAAGTCCTGATCTTAGCACATGGTTGCGTGGTTAGTTTTTATCAGGATCGCAAGGAGCAGCTCATTGTGTCATCATGGAGGAAATCCGAACCTTGATACATCAATCGCAGATCAATATCGGCGCTGTTATCGCTCTCTCCAGGTCGGACTAGTAAAGGCGAACTTGATGCCTTGAAAAAGCTTAACTGATCTTTCTATCGGATTGCCTGGTAGTGATCTGTTGCGGCAGAAAAGAGCTGCGGACCAGCAGCTTTGAATACTCCTCGATTTGTTCAAAGTCTTACAGAAGTTTATTCGTAATTTCTACGCTCGACGCGATGTCAATACCACTACGAACGGACCTAAATCTCTTCATCCTTTCATCCAGACATCGCAGCTGTCACTTGACACTGAAAATTCAAAATACTAATCATCAGGGAAAACCTCCTTCACGAAATCAAGGTAATCTCAGAGAATTCCTTGTAATTCCGCTGAAATAAAAGTAAACGAGATCATTCAACTCCAGTCGAAATTCCTTTGAATTAAACGAGAATATCACCACCGAAAGACGCCAAAAAGATCAGCAGACTCGAAAAAGCACCGTTACGTGCAAACGAAGGTCGATTAATCTTCACCCATTCCATCAAGATCAAGGTAATCGCAAGTGTCCAATGAACCAGCGGGTTCCGAGCTTTCTACTGCACTAATGTTGAATTAGTTAGAGTACACAATGATAACAAATAGCGCGTGAGCAAGACATACCTGACTGCCTTGTAGAGACGCGCCATCAGTACATGGTACTTCTTTTGACTGCCATTAAAGGTGCGTGTGAGAGTCGCTTGGTGAGCCTTGTAAACACTGATGTGGAAGGAGGAATTGAATGATTTGACTTGTGCGCTCGAGGCCCGCAGCAACACCGTCAAAAATATTGATATCCTCTGGCGTCAGCAAATTGTATGCCTCTAGTGCATCAGTCAAGTTAGATTCGATACGAGTTGTAACGTCTGGGACATGTCCGAGTCTGATCGGAGAGTTTGCAGAAAGTTCTGGGCGGTCAACTGGTTCTTTGTCCGTGACACTAGTACTATACCCTTTGGTCATGCACGGGTAATCTTGCTGACAATGCTTAAGTAAGCCTGTGCTGGACAATGATCCGATCGACCAGCGCTAGTCCTCGTAATGGCGTGTTTGCGTCTGACAAAACTCTTCTCCCACTAATCGTGGGAGTCGGGGACCCTCTTTTTCACCGTCTGAGTCTTGCATACATAAATTTCCCAACTTTTCCTCTAGCAATTCATGCCTGCCATACAAAAATGGCAGTGTCCATATTGTAAAGAAACCATTGAGCATACAGAAACAGTCAAGGAAAGAATCAAAGGCGTGGGTTCAAAACATGCGAAGAAATGTATAGAGTCGCATAAATCTATCCTCGGATGGCCCGTTCCAGTTTTGGATGGACGACACTGCTGCCCATACCGCTATAGATCCTGCATGTATTCCAACAATACAGGAATTGAAGCAGTTCGCAACCATTGCAAGTCAGGAAATTGCCTTGGCCCTCTTCCAGACGATACTACAGAGAACATTTATAGCAATAGTCCTACAGACTACACTCCCTCTACATTGGGGAAGTGGGTGGAAAAGACCTACAGTCCTACCGTTCAAGTACATGTATAATTTTCAGGATTTAGCCAGTTTTACTAAAAAAATTGTCTAGCCTAAGGACTATGCCTATCCTGCATCAGAACCAGAAGAATCTGCACAACGTCCGAATAAAAGGAGGAGATTTGTGACCGAGACGAGATCTCTCAAGTTCATACCTTTTACCGCTGATGGGTCTGATGAAGAGGCAGTCAGTAACCCGAACGCAGGGTCAGATGATGAAGGCCAAGTCCCAGCCCATCTTCAAGTTGTGGCACCAGTAATGGAGGCGGAGAAATTGGAGATCCAGGCGTTACGAGTCGAGTTGAACCGGAAGTCTGAATTTTGGGAGGCTGAGCGTCGCCAATGGGAGGGAGAGATCGCAAGGTTAGCGGTGGAAAGAGTTCGTTGGGAAATGAAAGTACGTGCCGCTGATGAGATTAAAGTATCCTGGGATGCGGATCAAGTAGCTATCCAGCAAAAATACCAGCAATGCATGAAAGAATGCGAGAAGTTGCGCCTTCAATTGAGTGAAGTACTTATCCAGCGAGACCAATGGTCCGTAGCACGCAACGCCATGGTAAAGGAGCGCAGTGCCATGGCTTCGAACATGATCAAATTAAATTCCTCTTTAAAGACCGCTCTTGAGGTAGGTTTATCTGCATTACATTCAGCCTCTCCTAATGATTTGATGCACAGAGTCACATACAGGCAGTTGATGGATGCATCAATGAATGGAATACTCCTATCCTTCCCGAGGAGAAAACGGTCTGACCTGCAGTCTGGCTGGAATCCAGCTATCTCACATTGCTCAAAAGTCTATGAAATACAGCTTAGAAACGCATTACTAGTAAGTAAATAGGAATACACAAACGCACCTGATTGTGATGCATTGCCGCTTTACCGAAGTCCACTCAATACATTTGAAAGCGTCTGGATCCGGTAGGTGCGATCAGCACACCTTTTGGTCAGCAAGGCAGGTGCGGCCGTTCTGAATCTTGGCAGACACGAATCTGGAAAGACAGAATATGCTGAGGAGGAAGATAGCGGCCAGAATGGCAAAGGCGGCGCTGGAGATCGTGTCCTGGGGGCCAATGTGGAACCAATCGTCATGAAGACCTGAGCTGTAAGTAGCGGCCCATCGCCTCTCGCTGGTAATGGTGTAGTTCTGGACCAGGAACATTAAGACGCGCAAAAATTAGTGCAGGTGCATACCTCAATCCCGTAGATGAACTCAGTTGTAGCAACGTCAGACTTGTGGCCAAAAGCATGGTAGGTCTCGAAGCTGCCGCTGGTGCCGTTCTTGAACTTCATCCTGATGAAATCCTAATCTTCAGGGGCAGATCCGCAGCAGGGCTCGAACGCAAGAGCAGAAGCGTGGTTCGCTGCAGTCCTTGTGTCAATCGGCTGAATTCATTGAAGTGAAATCATACGCGCGGATACCAGCAAGCTGAAGGTTCTCCTTGATCTTCCCAAGCGTGCCGAATAGGGAGATGAAAGGCTGGTGGGAGGCCTCAATGAGGAGGAACTGCAGAAAGTCGCCAAAACACGCCCTTAGGTCACCTAGACACCGGAATATTAATCTACCCAGTCACGTATTGATCACATGTGACACAGCGGCAGCTTCGTCATGGCAAGGGGTAGAACGGTCGCCCCTTGCCATGACCAATTTTTCGCCGATGGTTTGGAGTCTGATATCATAGGATACTTGAAAACTAAACAAGACACGTGTATTACGTCAGTCACGTCGTGCGTCTTTCAGAGTCCGACTCACCTTGCCGAATGTTGCCGCTTGACCAGCCGAAATCCATCCCAAATCCACCAAAGCTGATTTCGTTTTTGAAAGACGAAATCCACGTCCAATTCGGCCTCGAAATCCAGCTTTGAACTCCCCGAAAAACCTATATATCGATTTTGACATATCCGCTGGTGTTATTTTTACATTCGAGGAGCTCGTCAAAGCTATCCAAAACGGACACATCAATTCGTGGCTGTTCCTTTCAGTATTGCTTACGAGGTAAGCTGTCGATGGCTCGATCTTGTGACAGCATCTGAAAAAACTGTTCAAGGTTATTGGAAGCAGATTGCATGCAAACCTGCATACCGGTGGTACCTTGTCATTGAAATATTGATGGCCGAGGCCTTACCAACGCTATGGATCTGCCGGCATATAGCGCGGAGAGTCTTACTCATACGCAGCACAAGTACATCATCGTCACGACTCAACCTTGTCCGAGTGCGACGCTGCGTATCTATCGATCTTGACGTGAGAGCAAAATAGATCGCTTGCATTAAGTTATAAAGCTCGCAATGAAGCCATCACTGATCCTGCATCGTCCGGTTACTCTTTTGATTCGTCCCAATCCCGCCATGCCACCCAAGATCGTCGAAACCGCTCCCCATCCCCTCCCCGCCGCGCGCGACCCCCATCAGGATCACCGTGACCACATAATCACATGCAAACGTCGATGGATGTCTGTTTCATGGGAGCTGCTGAGGATCCAACAAGAAGAAATACATTGGAGGGCCAGCTCTCGAGGTGCCCTCGATTTTCTGGAGCACCATATTTGAACCAGCACATGTCAGAAGCTTCTTTTTATATTCCGATATACACACAACCTAGTCCACCATCGCCCGGAAGAAAGCGAGCATTATTGGTGAGTGATACATAGTAGATTTACAAATCAACGAGATCTCTGAAACTGTATAAGATTGGAATTAATTACAAAGGTCAACGCTGTGAACTAAGAGGGTGCAACAATGACATCCATAATATCTTACCATGCCTTATTAGTATGTGCAGCTGTTGGCAATTCAACGATGACTCTATGACTCCCTTTCAGATCAATGGGGATACGATCCCAGAGATATTGTACAATTAATTGATGACGGTTATCGCCCCCCACCAACTAGGCAAAATATCTCACTTGAAATGCATCGCTTGGCATCTTATTCAATGGCCGGTGATTCCATGTTCTTTTATTGTACGTACTGTCCTTGATGGTGTTGTTGGTCTTCTGAATCACGCGGTTGCTTACACAGTTTCGGGGCATGGAGGCCAAGTCCGCGACCTAGATGGCGACGAAGTTGATGGTTATGATGAATGTAAGACCCAAGCCTGATTAGAAAAACTACTGTTGACATTCACAAAGTCATATGTCCAGTCGACTATCAAGAGTCGGGTGTGATGAACGACAATGTCAGATATTTACCCTCTTAATCAAAGGATACCGCTGATTAGCTCTTTAGGAAATACATGAAATCATGGTCAGTATCATGACGCAAAGGACACCTCATATTTCACATGGTATTTCAAATACGTCGCTGATAGAACGCACGCAGGTCAAGCCACTGGCAGCTGGCTCACGGTTGACAGTACGGAGAGTGATCGATGACGCCAAAACACTAAATAACTCAGCTTCACAGGCTTTTCGACGTAAGCAGGTTCCTTGATACCGTAACTCCAAGTACTGAATGAATCCAGTCGTGCCATTCCGGTACGGTGCTTGGTGAGCTCTAAATCAACCAACTTCATCGCTGCCAAATTCTGAATGATAGTTAGATTTGCCTTATCTTGTGAGAAAAGCAGTTTCCTCTGTAATTTTGTCTGATCGTCTCCATAGTATGACTCTAGACAGCGCACGTTCGTCGAAGGCGTTACGCCAGGTGCTCGCATTAGGAAGCACTCTCAGGCACAAGTTGTGAGCATCGGTCCCTGCGAGTTGATCGTGCTTCTCAGTCAACATCGGACAGGTTTGTTTCTCGGGTTGTGAGGATTGCGAAGAGAGTGAAAGCATCACAATGCCTGGTCGACCTATTGGTGGACTCATGACCTTTGTGCGCACAACTACCAAAACATCAGTTCCTTCTAATCTTCCCTTGAAGGCTTTCATACATGTTTTCTGTCCGTGTCAAACTTCCATTGTTCGCCCAACTGGCTAACATTTGAACTTTGCTCAGCTTGCATGCAGGCTCTTACTTTCCAAAACAGATTCGAACAAATACGCGCGTTCGTCCGTGAAATCTTACCGGACGCCAGACAACACCCTCAGTTTTCCTGCTCAAATCCTCTCGTTTGTCAACGTATTCTTATCCAGACTATACCCACTGATATTGCACAGGACATGACGTTACCTTTCTATATCTGAACGCTCGGAAATTGGATTGGGTTGTAATCACTCCTTATATGTTAACATGATCGTGCGTATTTGATCTTGTTGACACCGCTCCGTTATAAGCCGTTCGCAAGTACGAAATGATTGGGTCCAATTGCTGAGGACAGTGCTCATCGATCAACAAAGAACCCGGGGTTGGTCTCCCCGAAGCCTGGATGCGGTTCACATGTCCTTCATCTAACGTTTACACAGCGATGATTGGCCAGATTGGCACAAGTCACGCTACTTCTGTATCTTATCGCGCCTCTTCGGTCGCGAGAGTGATTATTGTCCGTTATTTCATCGCAAGCCCCATATAATCTCCGTACTGATTTGCAAAGTCAGCGCTTCGTCTTCCTCCTATCCGTCTTTTTTGCGATGCACCTGTCAAACGAAGCTTGCCGAGACTGGTATATATCACCTAGTGATAGTGTGTTGTAGTCAATTTGACAGAATCATCTAGCGCTATGAGGGCGGGAGCTTGATAATCCTTGCCCTAATAAAACGCATGGGTAGATTCTCAAGGGTTTCACTAGCTACTTGCCCACGCACTCTGAAGCGTAGATAGTAGTCATAAATTACCCTCATCGATAAGCGCGTATGTCTGTCTCTCCTTCCAAGCTGACTTCGTATGTTTACCTCCTGATCGTCATGTCCTCGCTAATGTAGTCCCATGACTTAAACAGTCGCCGAAATGAGGGTACCCGTAATGTGACCGTCAATGTATGATGTGCCTGCCTAGTATTGACTCGTTTCAAAAGGCTAGACAGATCAAGGAGTTCATACACTTCGCCCACCCCTGCGGTCGCTGTGAGGCGATCGCCATCTCCGAAGTAAGCCAACTTCACGTGATCAAGTCGTCTTATTTCACATCGGTTACCAGACCAGCGGCTACCAAACACGCCGAGCGCTAATACGCCAACATCCTGTCCCGACGTCCTCCAGTACACATGCAGCCCTTGCTCCATCGGTGCCTTCTTATATTTGAAGTACAACGGGAGGACTACGCCAGATGCCCGGCCAGTACAACATAGTTCTGTGACTTCGCGGCTTCACCGCTCACGGACGCAATCGACTCAATCTCTTCAGCAGCAGACAGGAGAGAGTACAGAGCTATCGAGACAACATATACACTCACCCTATAGTGCTGCGCGACGACCTATCGTCGAAAGGTGTAACTGTGACCTGTGTGATCAACTTGACATGGAGATTCCTCAGACGATTAAAGTGTTGCCTCCACGTGCGAGGAAGAAGAAGGCATTCTGTGTGAGTCCTTTCAATTTTGTCTTTGCATATCTTATCTTCGGGTAGATCGGCATAAACTATAAAAGCCAGGATAGAGAGCTTCATGGCTGTGTGAATGATGCTTGGAACATTGCAAAGTTTCTAAAATGTCTGTCCATTTCCATTTTCTCTTATTCACTTAGTATTGAGCGACACAACCATGTAACAGCCTTCTGGAACTACGCGAAAGAGGACATCATGGTGCTCACAGATGAGCCATACAATCTGAAGTACATGCCGACGAGACGGAACATCCTTAGCGCGTTGCGATGGTTAGTGAAAGACGCCCAGCCTGGAGATTGCTTATTCTTTCACTGTGAGTCACGTATCCGTAATTTGAACAAGCGATTGACGATGTATCCAGACTCTGGACATGGAGGACGAATCGTCGACTTGGATGGTCGCCGTGTGGATGGTCACCGTGTAGATGGATTTGAAAAGGGTGACAGTTGCGATGGTTTCAACTTCGAGAAATGCTGATCGGCAAGCAAGCTATCCATCCAATTGACTGGGAACGCGCTGGTGAGATTGTGAGCGAGGTGCGTTTGTATACTTGTTTGCTTTGATAATATGCGATGTCAATCCTCAAACAGGACTTATACGACGTGATGGCAAGTACTGGGAACGCGAACTGTGAGGTTGATACTAACCTTGACACAGGTCAAACCCCTACCTACTGGCTGCTGCCTTAATGTGAGTCTGTGAACGGCTTTGTGAATGGCTTTGTGTCAACCAATCTCAAAATTTTTATCAACAGGCGTTGATTGATGTAAGTTTAATTGCCAATCTTCAAGTTGAACAGATTGTATCATGAATACTAGTCATGTTATTCTGGATCCGTCCTTGGTATGAAGCTGTTATATTACTATGTTGTGTTTCTTTGTTGATCCGTCTCGTGCACAGATTTACCATACATCGTCAGTCCAAAGATGTGAATTGATGTATTCGTGACTGTCTAATCATTTGCTCGGTATCAACCCAGTGATCACCTAAAACAGCATGTTGCGAACTCTCGGGCTCTTACAAAGTACCCCCAAGCTCATGTGGTAAGTGAAATGCGCTCCTCAACTCGAAGTCTGTTTGACGATCAGATATCAGGAATTGTTTGCAAGCTGTAGTGACTTCCAAGGTAGCGGGGGCGTTATCATAAGGGGTGGAGAGTTTCTTGGAGCCATGTCCTCTGTCTGTGCAGGTTATTTTACGTCGGACTCAGAGGCAGACGCCGCAGCTGTCGAGTTCGTATCTGATTGTACGTCAATCCCATACTTTCTCACATTTACTAACGCTGTGAAAACTTCATCAGGATTCTAGTCAACAATGCCTCTTCTAATTTAATTTTTACTTCTACGATTTGTACATACAACAGGGAGGGAATTTCTGTGAGTAGAGACCATGCAATACCCATATCGAAGGCCGCAACACAGTCAGCAGAAATGACACCTTATCCAAATCCTACTATACAGATGCGATCTATTAGTTGATACCACATAAATGATGGACTCACAGACTTCCGGACATACTGAGTTGCCCCATCCTGGTATGAGAGGATATAGTAGATTGACAGACGACATACAAACATTCAGAGTCCCGCTACTAGAAGAACTTATATCTGAACTTTATCCTTCGAGAGAAGGAAACTTCGTTCCGATCTGCTAGTCATAAATATACCTCGGCTGACACAGTGGTAAGCCACGAAGTACAGCGAGAGTACTAGTGGCATTTGAGTCCCTTTACGTACACGCTGGAAAATTGTACATATACATGTAGTGCGACTCGATCATGATTGGGAAATTCCGTGAAATGAATACACGTCTAGGGGCAACAGCAAAGAACATAGAGCAGAGCAGAAATTTTCAACGAATATAGTCAGTGGCATTGCATACTATCGATGATGGCATGTCGCATTTGACCGACCACAAGGTTTACCTCTCCTGCATGTTCTGGCTGGCTTGGCTCCTCACCCAATTGCAAGTAATCAAGAAGAAATGATTGTCTGCCTTCTACATGGCCTGACTAGGGAAGACTATTGCTCAAGGGCGCGGCGAAGGCGATTATGATGAAATTAATGAAGCTTGACTTGAGGAATATAATCAACATACTGGCACAACGCAGGTGCAGAATGCATCGCGCATGCATCAAACATGCCAGTGGACGGATGCTGGGAAGGAGACAGATATATGATGGGAGATTGAGTGATCGTTGGCACCGGCCCTTCAAGCTGAACGTTCTGAATGTTTGAACTTTGTATAGGCGTCAGTCCGATCCGGCGAGGACATCCAGGAAACGCCATTTCTCATATCTTGAAACGGATTCTCTATAAGCTTTTCCACATCGAAGAGTCGCTCGAAGCAAACACCCGTGACATACACACCACTGAAACATAAATTTTACGATCAACTCTTATACTCACCTTATAAAATGTCTAACTCCTACGATTAGTAAAATCATGGCATGTCAGTTTATAAACTCATGTATAGCATTATATACTTAAGCTTAAGTCCCGTGGCCAATGACTAGGATGATGAGGGTGATTTAGTTTTCTTTTCGTTCATATTGAAACTAGTGACTTATGTCTGTGCAATATCATTTTGGCTGTAGATCCGTAAAGCTACAACTTGGCCATAGGTATCTTCAATATGACATAATTATGGTATAACGTCCAAAAGTTATGACTCACCAGTAAGTGGCATCCTGCTGCAAATCTGTAATTTTGATTTCATATGTCATTTGTTGGAGCAGCGGATATCATTTGGCAGCAGCTAGACCCACCTGCTCTATTCATGCAGAATTTTTGATATTAGATACTACATTATAATCTTAAATGTGATGGCCCATTTGTTGGAATCCGTCACATGAGTTAAGCTGTAGTAATCATGGACCAGTAGCCAAACTTATCTCCTCTCGATATATGTTGCAAACTATGTTTACTGTGGAGCATCTTTTGCACTTGCTCCATTCTGATGCATGATTTGTACTGTACCAATCTCGGGCAATAATCACATCTATTTCATAAACAGTGACAAAAAGCCAAGATTTCCCAGACCCCTTCAGGGTAATATTACCTGGCATTCAACGTCTCGATTGTGTGACCTTGCCATGTTACACAATTAGGTCTACATGGGGGATACGCAATGCCGTGGCAGCAATGTGCCTTGTATGACAATTCCAGCTTCATCTGTTGCTCTAGATCTTCATGTCATTCATTTGCATTTCTGTTCAATTTTGATTATTCTAGGCACATCCTGCACCTTGTACGATGTTGACCGAGGTGTTCATCCATTATACTGATCCCACAATGTGAAGGCCAATTTAGGTTTATTATTGTGTACATAGATAATACAAATGGTAGTACATGTATTAGTGAAACATATCACTGACGGCGTCTAACAGAAGTGTTAGCAACAGAGTACCGTGCTACATTCTGAGGCAAGTAAGTAGACACATTGCGAGCCCCAAAGACCTTTCTACAAAGTGTAAGAAATGCGTGAACAGCAGAAAGCTTACAAAACACTCACCTGTTCCACCAAACAAGAAGAGAGTCGACAGAGGCTTTGGCGGCAGATGTAGGTGGATGCTCAAAGTAGTCGACAATGTAGATGTAAAATTGACGATGATCAAACTCATCATCAACGATACGCCAGGCACCACAGCTTGATAAGGCAAATCGTAACTAGGGTCCCAGTTATTCTCGCATCTAAGAAAATTATGAAACATACCTGGACTGCTGAATATGCGATAGCTCGCGCTTGAACTGAGCGCATTCCTAATATTGTTGCGATGTTGGACCGGGTGCGCCGTTCACCTGAAGTCCTAGACCGCTTGTGCGATGGTTCCTGATAGACCAATTCTTCTTCGTCAGATCGTATCTCCCCAGCAGAGCTGGGGGACGTAAAGATATGTTTGAAAGTCTATGCAAATAGGTAAGCGCAATGCCAGGAAGAAAATACTAAAACCCACCCTGACGAGCAAAACACCTTTGAACAGCCCTTTCGTCGGGTCGTCAGGGTCATATTTACTGTTGCAATACAAGAATGCTGGCCACGAATGAGCGGTAACTTGAAAGTCAGGTTCGTAGTTTCGTATCCCTTTCTTCGTTCTATGGCTATAATCAGTATGAGGTGCAGTAAGCTGGTTAGTGAAACCATACTTTGGATCAGCCCAATGGAAATCTACGGGACATAAAAGTTCCCCGGTCACATCATGATAAAACCCACGTCCAGACTTGTCGACTAAGGGGATGGGTGGGTTGGGGGTAGGAAGGCTCTCGTTAAGCCACGAAGCCACTGCTTTCTTCAAGGAACTAGCGTCATCACCCCGTGCTGAATCAGCACCTCTATTGAGCTGAACTGGGTTTAAGCATTGATGCAACTACTTGCATGACAGACAACTTACCTTTTGATAAGCGATATTGAGCTGATATCCATCACTTTGAGAGTTGACAAGGCTGCGGACGCATGGAACCCAGCGAAGTAGCTGTTGAAATGACTGATAAATTTGTTCCTCCCTAGAATTTTGCAAACAAGATCAAATCATCTAACTGAAGGACTAAGGATAATACTCACTCTTCCGTGTGTTGGTCATCTTCATCACACAGAGCACTCCTTCGATCGTGCTCTCCAACAAGGTCCTCAACCCTGTCGGTCAAGCTCACAAGGCGCCGGATGGCGCGGCCAGCAGGGACATATATATCACCATGGCTATTGGACACCAGCTGCGTCAGATACATATAGCAATCCATGTTAGTACAAGACCTTTTGTTGCTGCGGCTTTCTCCCTGCAGCTCAGCATTTTGCTCTTCTAGAGCAGCAATGCGCCGTTTCAGAGAGTTATGGGTTGCATCAGGTGAATCGTTGTCAAAAGGACTTGGAGACTGCGACATGGGTAATAGGAACTTGAAGGAAAAAACGAGGGTGATTGACGTACTCAAGACGATAAGCTTTTCAAGCACCAATATCTGAAATTGACGTGGAGCAAGATTTACGCTCGTCAGGGCTGCCATTGACTAAAGTCGAATAGTCAATAAAATGCTCCACTTTGTTGGAATGGAGCAGACCATCATGTCGTTATATGGACCCTTGTGGTGTTTCCGAAAAAAACGGAAATATGGTGTCAGAGCACGGGGGTATTGAGCGTAAGCGAAACTCTGGGTCGGATCTCATCACGGAACTTGTAGCGTCATTGTAATGTCATGGTGGGTCCATCATAATGCAAAGGCTTGTCACTGATATCCAGGGCTGGTGTGTTGCGGACTTGACTCTGATTGTCCAATTCAGCGTTCTTCCAAAATCGTGACCACATGTCGATAAATGCAATGCAAGAGAGCAGGTGAGTACTATGATGAATATTCAAATGTACACAGCTTGCTCACGCAGTAATTATCACTTCACTTCAAGCATCCTCACTGATATTGAAATTGAAATCGACCCATTAATTTCGTACCCCACCTTGGAAGCCTTTATGGTAAAGCTAGACAATGATGAGCCAGCGCGACAATGGCCTGCCTTATTCCTCACCCCTTTGAAACGGATGGGAGTGAGGACACTTGATGACGTTGTTGATATGTGCATCGTGTCCCCCAAAACCCTCTGGATATTTTTTAGGCTGTGCCCTATGATGATCATGGACCTTTATGTCCATGTCATTGACACTATAAGTGCGCTGCAGCACATGAAGATGTAATGCATGACTCACAAGGTGAGAAACTTTGCCTTCAGAAAGGATTGCGCACTGACTGCTTTAATATTCTAGACTAAACTAGTGTAGATTAGCATGATATCGAATCAAATGTATTGGATTTATACCGAGCCGAAAACTAATCTCAACGAGCTTACATTAAGAAACCATAAACGTCCAGAAACGCCAGTACAGTTGACCTTGGCAAATATGCAAGGTACCTTGCGTTCCACAGAGAGACCGTACACAATCCTGGAGCCGATACAGAGATCTGATTTTGACACATTGAGTACAAAGATCAACACGATTGGAAAGAAATAAGAGTCACGCACTTCAAGTTGTCCTGACATTTGAGCGATATGTCATCACTATTCACAGAGTTGCTTGAAATTGAATGCCCCAAGGTGTTCACAGAGGGAGACTATAAAAAGTGTCACATGAAACATCGAGACAAGATACCAAGGGTTAGCTTGAATTTTGAACGCACCATAAGATTTCCAGCTGGTGAAAGGCTAGACGCCAAGCAGGTGTATGACTGCTCTCCTTGGAACGTCTAAGAAGGTCCCCAGTCTCTTTGCCTCAAAGCCAGTCATCATGCCTCTCAGCGTCGTCTGAGAAAAGAAGTTGGACTGAGCAGCAGGAAATTGACGGTCCAGGGAGCTTACCTAAGCGAGCAGCGCTCGGATAAGGTGGGTCTTCTTGAGACAAGTGGTGTTCTCGTCACTGATCAGAGAAGGCAGTCTGGGAGCAGGAATGGAGACAGAACACGTCGTTCCTTCGAGATGAACGGATCAGTGCGGATGTGAGTTCCTGCAGCCTATTTGTAGCTATCTGTAAATCTTGATCAACACTAATTTAAGGAATGATCACTCACTGTATTTCTAAAATGCAGGTGTTGTCATCCGTTTTCCAGACACAGCGATTCAATGAATTTGAGGTCTCTCCGTTCAAACCAGCGGCAAGTCTGAATGAGGCACATTGACACCGAGCGTGCGAAATTTACAGACTGGGCGTGGACCGTAAACGCGCACCCAACTCCAGCCAGCTGACTGTCAATAAGTACCTAGCCGCACCATCTAAAATGGCAAAGCCCGCTACCCGACTAAGTCACAATGCCTACCGCCGTTCAGAAACCTAAGACCCCTGGAGGCATCCAATCTTACTACCAGGCCAAGATTGAGGCTGATTAATCAGAAAACACGAAACCTGCATCGGTTGGAGGCTCACCGGAATGCACTGGATGCACGAGGTGCGTTTGAATTGTACTGATCCCAACGAATGCGTTCATAGGACAAAAACATAGTGTGTCTGCTACGAGAGCAACTTCAGCTCTTACACGAACCTGGAAGTTATGGTGAAGGTTATGGGGAAGAAGAAAGTCCTCGTCAAGGTGCAACCTGAAGGCAAATACAGTACGTGCTGGGTCTTGAACGATGCTTTATCCTGTTTCGCTCACACACTGTCAAGTAGTTGACTTCGACCCATCGATCGAGCTGTTCCGACTTTCCGCTTCATTGCGCGTGGCTCTCCGTTCTGACTCTTATACCATCCACAAGATATTGCCGAACAAAGTCGACCCACTCGTCTCCCTCATGATGGTAGAAAAAGTCCCAGATACTACGTACGAAATGGTGGGAGGTCCGGATAAGCAAATCAAGGAAATCGAGGAATTTATCGAGTTGCCCGTCAAACACCCAGAGCTCTTCGAATCTCTGGGCATTGCACAGCCCAAGGGTGTTCTTCTTTGTGGACCTCCTGGGACGGGAAAGACTCGCTCGCGCCGTCGCACACCACACCAACTGCAAATTCATTCGTGTTTCAGACTCCGAGCTTGTTCAGAAGTACATCGGTGAAGGAAGCAGAATGGTTTGGGAGCTATTCGTCATGGCCAGGGAGTATGCACCTAGTATCATATTAATGGACGAGATTGATTCTATCAGCAGTTCGCGAGGAGACAGTGGTTCGGGAGGTGGCGATTCGGAAGTACAGCGCACGATGCTGGAGCTTCTCAATCAGTTAGATGGTTTCGAGGCTACAAAGGACATCAAGGTTATCATGGCTATGAATCGTATAGGTTTGTGGGTCCTCATAAGGCATCATGACTTTCTGAAGGCACCACCATAGATATATTGGATTCTGCACTTCTTCGTCCGAAACGTATTGACCGAAAGATCGAATTCCCTCCCCCTGGCCCAGAAGCTCGTGTCAGCATTCTTAAAATTCACTCTCGCAAGGTGAGATGTCTGCATTCTGTATCTCGCGGGCATCCTTAAAACATGGTTGTTCTTAGATGTCACTGCACGGTATCGACCTCAAAGCACTCGCCGAGAAACTGGGCCGGTGCTCAGGCGCCGAAGTGCGCGGTATATGTACAGTCTTTTAATCCAACTATACTCTGGTGAGCATTAGTCGTTGCGTCTGTACCTACAAAGTTTGGTAGATTTATTCAAGTTTCAGCCTCTGGTCATCATTCAACTGGCGCCAGGACGGGATCAGTTAAAAGTAATATGATATAATACATCAATATGGTTTGGCAGTGTTGACCGCTGTGATATGTCCATTGAATCACTGAGACACGACTTCAAGAACATGTACTAGGCGTGCCAGGACGGCGGTCTGCTCCCGAAGCACCTCGACAATTTCTTTTCGATTCTCTATGAGTCCATCCACATTATCCGCAGCCCTGCTGTCAGTTTCACTGCCAGACAAAGTGACCCGCCGCTTCTTGGTGGGTGGTTGCACATGCAGGGAGTTCGTGATATTGTCAGCGAACTGCCGGCTCTGAGCATCAGTGTGAGTAGATAATTAATATCAACGGAGTGAGAAAAGACTCACTGCATCAGATTTCACATCAGAGTTTGACTCATCACCTGACAGTGCACGCTTCAAATTATGATGTGGGATATTGACAGGATGCTAGGAAACATAGTTTTCGAGCCTCTTTGAGTTGGTTCATACTTTACGAAATAGTACCAGCACACACACCTGGTTACTAGTATGCTTTTCCAAGTCATCTCCTGCTGCGATGGTGGGCGCCTTTGATGATGGCGAACGCGACTTTGCAAAATCTAAGGTCTCTTGAGTATCGGGACCTGCCAGTGGTTCACTGGGGAAGATGTAATATCCTTGCGAGTCCGCTGGTGCTCCTTGACCATTGGCTAGAAAGCGCCATTTGCTATGATGCCAGTCCTCAACTCCAAGAATCTGTGGTGCGCTGTCATTGTAAGCTGAGCCTCGTGAGCTGTGTTCAGAACTTTGATCTGGATCATGGTAAGGCATTGCAATGGATGACTATGTGAGTGGTGGGTTTGCCGGCAACAGTCAAGACTTGCGCAGCACCACATTGATATCATTTAGTGGAGCGTGGCCTTTATAAGGCTGATATGACAATTTTGACAGCTCAGGTATGGTCAGGCTTGCACACGTTGCGGGATGGGTCGTAAATTGAATGGAATGACATCATGGTTGACGTTAGAATTACACATGACACTACTACTAGCCAGTATTCCAAGAGGGCGAATACTTTGATCTTGAACATTGACCTGACGTTGATATGCTGTGTCTGCCATACGAGATCGAACGAAAAGTCTTTCGACTTGCTGCACATGTGCACCCTGCAAGTGATGTGCGCTCATGTTTACTGGTTGCCCAGCGAGTTCAAAACTGGTAAGTACAAGTCCCGGAATATTCTGAAGTCACCACTTACAGGACATTAATAGGACTGAAGGATTGATATATCACACTATCGTCCTTACAAGTGAGACACGCGCATGTCGCTTCATCGATTCACTTCATTCTCGACCGGCACTTGCTTCTAAAAATGTTAAATCGCTCTGCCTGTGCGGTACAGTGCAGCTTGCTACAGCAGCAGAGGTCATGCACCTTTGTAGCGGTGTTTGCAGCCTTGCCCTCTGGATTCTTCCAGAGGGGCATAACCACACTGTGCCAGATTTCCTATTGGAGGAATTGAATGGGTTGCCGTTGTCGCGGCTGTCCATTCAACTATCAACTGTCTTCCGCAGGACAGCCAGGCCGTTTCTGCCATCCATCCCTATATTCAATATCATTACTCATCTTGAATTGTTGGAAGGCTGGGTGCTTTGGGGCTCTTCGATCGGCATACCTTGCCTGACCCAGCTCACACATATTTCCCTCCGAGTTTTCACGAAGCAGACAGCACCAGCCTTGCTCCAAATGATTCTTTCAGATTGTGTTATCCTGGAGGTTTTGGTTTTGCGTGTGACCGAGGAAGTTGGCACTGTAGAGAAATGGCTGCTGGAGTATGAGGGTCTTGATGATCCTCGTATTGTCGTGACCACCAAGAGCCCTCATGATACTTGGGATCACGTAGCAAGTGATGGGATGAGCCTGTGGCAGTATGGAGATTATGTTGCAAAGTGCCAAAGCGCTACACACATATGTACTATAGACTAAATACCGATGACCTTGGAAGGAGTTTGCTTCTGCAGTTGTCCATCAATGAATCGCTAAAATTTGAGAGTCATAAAGGAACGAAAAAATGCTTGACATAATCACATACTTGAAGGCAACTCTCTCCACTGCCAGAGGAAGAGGACCAAAATGCCGTACCAGTCCAGGCATGAAGATGTGAAACAATGATCAGCACAGCTCGAACCATCGTAGGGAGCAACGCACCCCGTGACCTGTCGCGAAGAACTTGAGAAGAATATGCGACAAGAGCTTGAGTTTACCAGCTGACCCGATCAATTTATTGTCGATGAGCCCTGTTGGATTGACCTTGTCCTCATGCGAACCTTGATCACCTTCTCCACCTTATCGGGAAGTTCACTCTCCACTTTTTCAATTCTCTCAGCAAGAACGGCCGTAACACCGAGTTGAAGATCTTGACAGGACGAAGTTGAGGAGGGCGCAAAGTTCGGGGAGGTTGTTCTGAAGGGGAGTGCCAGTGAGAATGAGGTGGCAGCGGGAGTGGTAGTACTGAGTGAGCGTCTGCGCGAGTTTCGACTGGATGTTCTTCATATGGTGTCCCTCGTCTAAACCAAGAATGAACAACTAAGAACCAGCAAGATGTTCAAACCCACTCACTGATGATCATGTGCACCCATTTGAGCTTGCTGAGAATAGGCCGGTCCTTGATGATGTACTCATATGTGGTGAGCAGAACTTGGAACTGGCCCATCCGCAGGTCGCCTTGGAGGTTGCAACGTTGCGCGGGGTAGCCCTTGTACGAAATTATCTTCACCGTCAGCGCCCATTTTTCGAATCTGCCGGACCAGTTCGTTATCGTTGATAGTGGCACGATGACAAGATAAGGCCCGCACTGTTTCTTGACCTCGATGAGGAATGTGACCAGTGAGACTTTTGGATTGTTTTCCCGAAACCCTGTGCTCGAGTGAGATATAATATAAAGAACCTGAATGGCATTGCTCACCATCTCGTCTGCAAGGATGCCATTGAGCTTGTTGTTGTAAAGACTGACCATCCAATGCAGGCCCTGGAGCTGGTAGTCCTTGAGCTGACCGCTGACAAGAATGTTAGGCTGCTTCATGACCTTCTCTGAAATGCGATGCGCGACGGCATAGTAGTCCACCTTGCCCCTGTCATCATGTGCATCAGCACTGACCTGGGCGCCGAACGTGGCCTCATTTACGGGGCCTTCCTCTTGGTCAGAGTTCGTATCCAAGGGACCAAACTCATTCTGCTGCACCACAACGGCCTGTGCGAGCGAATCAAGATAGGCGTCCATCTGCCGCGGTAAGTGGGTGATGCGCGTATCCTTCGCCTCTCGCGGTCGATGCGCTGTTTGCGTTCTGCCTGCTTGGTCATGCGTGTGCATGGCGCGTTGCTTCCCGAGCACCCTGAGTGACTTGAGCTCGACCATGGTGCATAGCTTGTCATGTGGGGACAGCGCTGAGAGTTGCTGGTTCTCATCAGGGGTCTCTTGCTTGTGCGCACCGGGGATAACGTCAACTAGAGAATCAAAGTGGCTATCGCCGATGGTGGCTGGGATCTCCTCGAGCTTGATGCACTGTTGGACGTGCACTTTGATAAACCGACCGCGCTTGTTGATGATCTGGTGCACGTCAAGGCCTGCGAGCATAATGGAGGTGGATGACGGATGAAGTTGGTGGATGGATGAGGCCTTTGTTGAGCCATTGAATGAAGAGTCCATGACTACTGTAGGCGGAGATGGATCCGTAGGATGTATATGTGAGCCCAATATCCTAGTGGCGATGCCCCCGCTGGAGAGACTATCCCGGGGCAGTAAAGTCAGTCGCACGAGACCAAGGAATGTTTTGTGGTCATCCGTGCGATTGTGGAACGAGGCGGTGATTGTGACGCCCTCGTCATCGTGATAGCTGCCTTCGCCACTGGCGGCAGAACGAGAATAAGGAAACATGGGGTCGTGAACAATGACTACATTGGATAGCTTGCTACCGACGACACCCTCGTGGCTACGTTGCAGGCGACCTGCAGACGTATTTGGATTAAGATCATTAGCCGAGCCCTGCAGTTTGCACTCGTTGGGTTGGGATGGAGGAATTTCATATGCTTCGACCAACATGTGAGTCGATGAGGCGCGCAGCAGCAGCAAGTGCGAGGTGCACGAAAGCATGGACTCGACTGGGCTCGGCGAAGCAGCATCCTGACAGACTAGTAATCAGCTAAACGGCGCACAGGCATGGACATGTGCATTACATCGTGCGTCACAGTAAATGTTGTGAACGTTTCAATGTCAAGGCAGAGAATGTGGTCACTCTTGGGTCCTGGGTCGGTGGAAGCGTTCCGTTTGAGGTCTGGTGTGCTGGAGGCATGCATAAGCACACACTGTAAGCAGTAAAAGAGATGGTGAGTGATGAGTGAAGGAGAAGGTTGGACTTACCTAAGAATCATCGTTTACCATCATGAGGGAGACGAGTGGGTCGACTTTGTTCGGCAATATCTTGCGGATGGTATAAGAGTCAGAACGGAGAGCCACGCGCAATGAAGCGGAAAGTTGGCGGGAAGACTGGGGTAGGTTGTGCTGGTAGTGCCATCCTAGCAGGAGCACGAAGAAGACCGGTCAACGATAACCTTCAATTTGATGACGGCGCCAGGGCTGTGCGAGATTCTGGGGAGGTTGTAGTTGGGTGTGTTGAGTAGGTCACTAGGTTACTGCGTCAAGGGCGTGGCAGGAAAAGTGGTGCCGGTGATTCTGTGAAAGGGTGGGTATCAACATTGTCGACGACGAGGAAAGAATTTATAATATCAAACTAACATCACCAGGACTAAAATGACCGGCTGCTCGGACTTTTTGCCAACCCGGAGTCATCGACTTTCCTTCCCTAAAACGAGTTAACGCTTGATGGGACTGACATGTGGTGAAAGGGAGACCGAGATGATTAATAGGTTGACAAGGAAGGTGATGCGCATTGTGAAGGGTTAGGGTTAGTCCATATAAGGCGATCCATTCTGGAACGGATCGCCTTATATAGACTAACCCTAACCCTTCACAATTGCCAGGTGTATGGAACAACTGCAAATGGTTGCACTCGAATCTTACTGGCCACGTGCAGCATGACCTGATCCTTCTCCCTCTCAGCCGAACAGCCTCGAGGCTCGTACTTGATAAGGTAATGAAATCGTATTAGGGAATTTGCCGACTGACTTTGAAAAATGCGCAAAGGGAACCAAGGAACTTGAAAGTTCTTACCCATGGCCCTCCGGGCATAACTCCTGCACAACGGGTGCCATCTATTCAGGTGCAAGTAGAACGGGCCGACCCTGGCCTGACGAAAGCATCCGTCTGGACAACAACTGTTGCATCAGTGAGCCAAAAATTTCAAACTATCTCACTCAGGCTCATTACAATTTCCATTCTTTCAGTTAGTATCACGTCGGTGACAAGCAGCCACCACAAATATCTGACTCCCTTTTGGGACCGCCTCCTCTCATACACACGAAGGAACCCGAGCTTGTTGACAAGCTTGGATTGGATGCCGTCACCTTTCTCAGATTCACTCGCATGACCTAATCACTTTACTCGGCCATCGCTTTTACATGTTGCCAATTCGGAGGGCATCTGTGAATCCTTTCTGATTTTTCCCCCGGAGTAAGTAGTATCTACATCTCTCTCCCTCTTTGTTCTACAGCCGCTAATACCTCTTCTCCAAGTGTTTTTTCAACGCCACGGGCCAGCCACGTTGACTAGGTGAGGTGTGGGATGTGTAGTAAGCCGATGCTCTCAGACTGATGATGCTCATGCCAGTGAGGGCGTGTGTTTGGACAGGGCTACTTTGTGCACCGGTTGAGTATGCTTGAGTGGGCTGGTCTGTGAGTGGCTTCATGCTACTGATGATGCGGTGCTGATATTTTTCAAGGATCATGCTTCTGCTTCAGGTGGAGGCGGCTCCGGTACTTCCTGTGCCTGCTTTAGGCTAGCGTCGGGATGTACACTGTTATTCCTTAGTCTGGGCATACAGTGATCTGTACACCCACACACTGTACAAGGTGCAGCTGTGGGGGTTGCAAATGCTATGAAGGCTGAGCTACTGCCGGTCCGCCTGCAGTTTGTTCATGAGCCGCGCTGCAGGTTTGATCTGGACCGCTTCTTTCTGACTTATATCTAGCCCATCGTTCTTTCCACTACGTGACTTCCAGTATTCCAAGTATATCCAATTTCACGTCTCACTACGGAAGTGGAGCTATTACATAGAGTGGCAGTGCCGCTAGTACCTACTTCTTGATTATTGACCACTTCACTGCTGACCAGTCGACTGCTGGGAAATGACCGACCTGAAATGAACATTAGTTCTACCCTCTGCATAGTTCTGTGTCTGGCTTTGTGTCTTCTAATGATGGAGCATCACTGCTGGGAATGTGGGCCGCCCTGTCCAGGCAAGTTCTCTGACTACTCGGGGCTTGGTCAACACCGTAGGACTTGCAACCATTACAAGCACCGTGTGGATATACAAGCCCAGAATTTCAAACGTCGAGCTCGTGAAGACCCCCGGCATGTTAAGGTGTTTAAGAAGATGAAGGCTTCCATAGCAGATGAAGACCAGGTATGTGATACTTATTTTATTGTCCATGGGTGACAGGCTAATTAGTATCCAAGACCTCAGCGCCAGCGGCTTCATCCTCAGGCATCAGATTAGAGCAGTCAACAATCAACCATACTCCCCAGATACTGGATCGATCCAACAGCATTGCTCCCTCCTCATCTGTCAACAATTCAATTGGCCACAATTTGACTAGTTCTCCTCCCTCAGACCCTTCCCACAATCCAACTAGTTCTTCTCCCCCAGCCCCTTCCAACACTCTGGACCATGATTGTAATTCACGCCCAAGGCGCATGCAGAGACTCCCATTGCGATATAGGGATGAACTTCCAGAAGCACCACTACCTGTTGCTCAGGATCAGCCAACCTCACGTCCTACCCGTGTAATTCTTCATGTTTTCGACTCTATCTGCACATGTTTCAATAAGTTCGGTATCGCCTGCCAATATCGTCATCGCCCTTCGTACGATCCAGATGCATTTGTATCAGCAGATGAACTCTCCAACATACGTCCTGCTGAATCTCGTACTAGTGACCACAGTGTACAGGATGGTGAGGTGCCCTCAGGTGATCCTTCACATCCACCACCCTGGCCTTGGAAAAACATGTCAGTCTGGAGGTTGATGTCATGGATGGTGACAGGAAGCGATCGGAAGTCAATGACAGAGGTCAAACGTCTGGTCAACGACGTGGTGAAAGCAGAAGACTTCAATGTCGATGATTTCAAGCACTTCGACCCCAGCACTCAGATGAAGAATTTCGATGCATCTGAAGATAACGCTGACACCACAGACATTCTGCAGCGAGATGGCTGGAAGCAGACGGATGTAGAGATTATGGTGCCGTCAAAGGAGAAGAATCCTAGAGGGAACGGGCGTGTATTCTCAGTTTCTGGGCTCTTCTACCGGCCACTCACTGCAGTTATCCAAGCCGCATTCTCAGAGCGGTCCTCAAAATGGTTCCATCTGACACCTTTCAGGCGTATCTGGAAATCACCAGTCACAGGGCAAGAGCAACGACTTTACAACGAACTTTACACCTCGGACGCATGGCTTCAGGCTCATGACGAGTTACAGAAACAAAGACGGGACGATGATTGCAAACTGGAGAGAGTTATCGCAGGCCTTATGTTCTGGTCCGATGCCACCCACCTAACTCAGTTTGGGAGCGCATCAGCATGGCCAATATATCTCTTTTTTGGGAATCTATCAAAATATGTTCGTTCGGATCCTAACTCTGGCGCTTGCCACCCAATAGCATTTATTCCCACTGTAAGCTTTCTAACATCTGTCAACCAGAGATATGTCATTGATTTGCATTTCATGTAGCTACCAGACTCGATTACAAGCTTTTTGTCCACCTTTCTGCAGAGGAAGAACTATGACGACATACTTACACATTGCAAGTGGGAGCTGTTCCATGCAGTGTGGCACATCCTCCTGGATGATGAATTTGTCCATGCTTATGAGAATGGCATTGTGGTTAAGTGCTACGATGGGGTGTATCGACGTGTTTTTCCTAGGGTATTCACATATTCAGCAGACTATCCAGAGAAGTACGTCTACTCTCATCCTCATCTCTTTTTTTGACGCTGAGTGGGTGTTGATGCTCGTAGAGTCCTCCTAGCAACCATACGTGATAAAGGGAATCGGCCATGCCCTCGCTGTCTGACTCCGAAGTCAATGTTCAACCGTGTTGGATTTTTGCATGATATCTCGCGAAGAATGAACCAACTACGCACATATGTTGCTGAGAAAGTGGCCAAAGCCCGCAATGCGATATACATGCGCGGTGCTCCCATCAAGGGAGCCTTAGTCGAGAGTATCCTGAAAGATCTTTCATTGGTGCCTACAGTTGTAAGTGTGATGCTTGCTCTCATGATGCGGAACTGACATTTCTCCAGAATAGCTTTGTAGACCGCCTCTCACCATTTGGTTTAACCTTTTCCCCCCTTGTGGTCGATTTGCTGCACGAATTTGAACTCGGAATATTGAAAGCAGTAATGACACATCTGATGCGACTACTCTATGCAGTCGACCCACGGAAGATCATCATCCTCAATGACAGGTATGGTGTTTTTTTGACTCTGATCAATTATTATCTTGATGCCTTCGCACACAAGGTTTCGGTTAATACCTTCCTTTGGGAAAGGTTCCATTCGACGGTTTCCCAAGAAGTTTCATCTATGAAACAGCGAGCAGCTCGACATTTTGAAGATATGCTGCAGGTAAGTCTATTGGTATCTCACGCACAACATATTCTGACCGACTTATTCATTCCAGTGTGCAATACCAGCTTTTGAGGGCCTTTTCCCAGAAGAGCACGACAATGTCATAAGGGTCTCCTGTTTCGCATGGCAGAATGGCACGCACTCGCAAAGATGCGCCTTCATTCTGATGACACCTTGAAATTACTTGATCAGTCGCTTCGAAACTGGGAACTCAGCTTCGAAGGTTCAGCAAGTTTACCTGTTCAGCCTTTCGTACTATGGAGCTTCCGAGTGAGGTGTCTGCACGTCACAGGAGACAACATAATGGGTTTGAATCTCAGTCCAGACCAAACACAGCTGACCAAACAGGACCTCGACCGAAGTCGTTCAACCTGTTTACATACAAGTTACATGCTCTCGGTGACTATGTGCGATCAATACAAGTTTTGGCACCACTGATTCATACAGTACCCAACTAGTCAGCGCAATTTTCAAGTGTGTATATCTGTAAATCATAGCTGATTTTGAATGCAGGGAGAAGCCGCACATCGTCTCATCAAGAAGTTTTATCGTATGACGAACAAACAGGATGTTCCGAGGCAACTGGCAAGACATGAAAGGCGGCACACGCGTATCAGGCGGCAGCAGCAGGATCTGAAATAGACTCGGATGAACCTGTCGAGACATTGCCGGAACTTCACCACCACCTATCGGATTCATGGGTCAATGTATCAACCTTGCAACATTCCTCGTGACCATTCATCTGATCCGGCAGTCAAAGTCAGAGTTTGTCCCTTGCGCACTCATTTGACAGATACTGAACAGATATATACTGTACTAGGACTTGTTCCGAAACTCAAAAACCATATTCTATCACGCTTGCTGGGTCTCGAATATGATGGTGATGAGCATCAGTTTTCGATCCTGAGAGGAACGAGTTGCATTTCATTGACAACCTCTCCGAGTCCAGCAACCACATCGTTTCCAAGTTAACTATACTACCTACGATGTCCGGCGTGATCAAGACTCCATGCGCCGGATGTAATTGCACTGGTCATGACACTATCGAGGGAAGAGGGCGAGAATGCACACCCTTTTGGTACGCGCAGGTATTACGTGCCTTTCGCATTCGTGTGTTGCATACTGGATCGCAAGCTCGAAACGTTCTCTCAAAGTGTGAAGTTCTTTGGGTTCGTGGCTCGGGGTGGATCCTACTTATCACTGGGGCCTTAAAGAAGCTCGCCTACCTAAAGTTGGATTTGTCCCGAGACTGATGACAATGCTTTTGGCTTCCTCGATCCCATCACTGTTATCCGTGGTTGCCATCTTATTCCAGCATTTTCGAGGGGCGTTCAAATACTCTCCTCAGACATGGTCCTTCTCTCGCAAGGCTTCAGCATGAAACTGATGACTGGGGTTTTTTTATGTAAATATGTAAGGAGAAATGGCTGTCATCACTACTAGCCTACACTCACTTGCTTCATAGTTTTGCAGATCGAGATATGTTTGCGCGATTTGCTGGGATTGGTGTTGGACACGAGGTCCAGTATACCTCCTCGCAATCAGCAACATTCCAGTAAATATCGGGACGTTGCTGTCAGTTGTGAAGATGAATCATCTGACGAGGAAGATGCTGGAGGACGGAGATGCGAGGGAGATGTTGAGGAAAACATGGAGGAAGGCAATGTTGAGGAAGGCATGTTGAGGAAGAGATGTTGAGGAAGACAGTTGAGACGAGATGTGAGGAAGGACAGTGAAAGTGATACCGAGGACTGTTGATGACTGAGAGTCAGACTCGGACGGGGAGGATGACAGGTGATGATAAACCTATACTATAGATTTTAATGCATGGGGAAGTTAGATTACACGGCCATCATTTGCCAATAGCTTCAAGTTGAAGGTACTCTAGCGCTGGATGCCAGGAATGAACACAATTAATTTGGATCTGGTCTGCTTACAACTTACAAGGTATTTCTTGAATATAATACTTCAACGAGAAGGGAGCTTTTCTCATTGGTGGAATTAGTGATCCACCTTGTAGACTATCTAATACGATCTCAACAGCAAGAACAATGATTCGGGTATGTAGTTTGAATTTACTTGAAGATAGACTTGGTAGCACTTGATAATGATAACAAAATTTGGAGCCTGTGTTACAAGGATATATCTTAGAGTATAATACTTCACCGAGAAGGAGAGATTTTTTCGTTAGTGTAATTAATGATCCACCCTTGTCACACTATCCAATACCATGTCGACAGCAGGCATGATGATTCAGCTTTGTAGCTTAAATAAGGCCATATCACGCTATGAGGTTTTCAGTGGTGCAAATACGGCCGAAACAGCTCTCGCTGGTTTACGTGCAGAGCATGGAAAATACGAGAAGGCACTCAATGATGTCCGTGCAGAGCAAGCAAGGACCCGCACAGCAGTCGTATGAGAGGAGAAGAAAGTCAAGAAGGCCGCAAAGGCGTTGGAAGCCAAGGTCCGCTGATTTTTCTATATGCCACTTGACCGGCTTTAATGAGTGTTAGGAACCTGAGTTAGTGAAAGTGGACACTCAGATCAAACACTCATCTACTAGATGCAAAATTCACAGACGATACAGGAGCAAACATTGTGTGAATTCACTGATGGCCGTACAATGACGTGCCCTAGGCAACTTATTCGATTTCGCCTCGGCGGCAGCACTAGCTACGAGGATCCGAGGTAGGAGCTTTAGCCGACAGTGTAATAAGTTAAAACTCAATTTCCAATAATCCCTTTGGTGCATCAAATAATCAAAACCCGACACTCTTTTCTACGTCTAATCTCCCATCCTCCTCCTCCTCCTCCTCCTCCTCTTCGTCGTCCCCGACGTCCATACCACTCGTTATCATCGGGTGGCATATCTCGTGGCACACTCCACACAGCCGTCAATCGTGCGTTCATCTTTCAGTTCCATTACAATCTGGTCTAGAACGTTTACCTTTGTCCCAGGGATATGCACTTCGACGAAGCCTGGTGTCCAGTCTGTGCCAGGCAAATCATGCCTAAGCGATATACAGTATTTGTCCTCCCACAACCTCAAGAACTCACACCTATCCCCACCCCATCGCCAGTATCGTCATCTCGTGAGTCTTGTCAACAACTTTCACTCCCACAACCCACTAAATATTTCTTTCTAGCATCAAAAAATCAACAGAGTGATTCCACTGCCCGCACTTCCCGAACAAAAATTGGGGCTGGTCGTGCGAAGAATGGCCTTTTGCAGGGCACAGCTTGCGTCCAGCCTAATGGTACCATAAAGCATTCTGGCACAGCCGCAACGGCACACAAGGGTCGTGCCTCCCCATCTCAGCCTCAACAACCCGTCGCACCTGCTAAGCACCGTACCATCATTTATCAGGGTCCAATCCCTCTTTACTGTTCGGATGAGTGTCGTCTCCAAGACTTGGCAAAACACGATGGCGTTTACCCACTCCATTACCACCCTGATCGCTCATTGCCTCCTCTTCCTCGCGTCCCTCATAATTCTTTCGAGGGCCGATATTGCGAATCAGAAGACGAGTCCACCAGCGCTTCCGGATCATCCTTTGATTCAGGTTTTTCCTCTTCCTTACCATTGATCACTGTCTCTCGCAGTATGGCTACACTTGCCGCCTTGTACAACTTCCCACCCTTGCCTCCCGCGCCACCAATGTTGCCACTGGCCGATAGCACGTCCTCATCCGAGCCCGAGTATCGCAACGATTATCAAGGCGGCACAATGATGGCAAGCAAGCGTATCCAGGAGGTATTATGCCAGCCACACGCGAAGCCTTCGTCGTTTTACAGCGGACCGCCTCAACCCAGGAAACCAGTTCCTGGTTGGACCGACGGCGGTAGCGAGTGGCGTCAATCAGTCTATGGCGGACACTCCAAACGTTGGGATGATGCATCTGGTGGGTCTGAGAAAGCCCAGACCTCATTCATAGCAATGTCACATCGTGGGGTTCAGTGGACTTCGTCACTTTCTCAGTCAAATTCATCTAGTGCTCTTGCCACACAGTGCCCTACCTCCAACCTGCCTCCTCCTCAGTCGAGTCAGTCGTACAGCGAAGAGTTGTATACCAAATACTCCCTTCCTCTTTCTCGCAGATCAGAGTCGCGAATGTCACTTTTCCCCCACTCAGCGTCTTCCTCTGCACAATCACCTCTGCTGTCTCCTACCTCCACATCTTCGTCCTTTCGACGTCGTCGTGAATTCCCTCTACTCAAACGAGGCGCAGAGGGTCGTTTACTCGTTCCTGACGTTGTGCTCACTCGAAATAACTTGAGTATGGGTTTGTTATCCCAGTGTCTTGCAAAACCTTTGACGCGGCACCTCAGCAAAGTTGGCGAAGACAGTATCTTGAGCGACACCACATCCGAATCGCTTAGTCCCTCATCCCGGCCTGCACCACAAAGTATGTTCTGCCTTTGATGATTGTTTAATTGTGTGACTAATTGATTTCCAGCTCGCCCATGGTCATATGATAATATCAAGACTTACCCTGTGATGATGCCTCCTGCAAAGAAGGAGAAATGCATCGAGCATCGCATGGTTGATGGCGAGGTCGAGGAGGTCGAAGTCGAGGTTGAAGTGGTTCAACCCTTGAAGTACCTCTTCCTGTTCCCTGGCAAGCAAACAACTTTTGTGGGACGATCCTAAATGACGCGCACAACCATCTCCTCCTTGGTCTTGTTTATTCCTCGAGCATTCCATTATACCTCATATCTGCACAGTCGCGGATTGATGATGGCCATACCGCCACGTTCACGACGCATACCCATTACTTTATCAATTGTTTACCGGCATCTCATCATATCATGACCGCACGCAATTCACAACATTCCTACTTAACAATCGCGTCATTGACTCTGCTGAATCGCGCCACCACTGTCACCCTGCCTAATACCGCGCATCCATATCAAAATTTGAATAATGATTTGTACCATACCATTTTATTGTGTGTATACCTATCCTGCTTTTTTTCTTCTGGGCCAGTACATAGTGTAACATCAGCTTTGCATATTTACTATATGCATTATTCTATGACATGGGATTGATTGGTTTCTTTGTTGTTCAGCCGAGTTTTGTGGTTTTATCACTATATTTTGGTCTTTGATGTTTTCTGAGTCGCTGTCATACTGCATCGTCGTTCCATTGTGAGTAGCACTTGTATCCTTGTTGCAATAATATTGCTTGTACTGGACACGTTATGGCACTTATCTGGGTCATTCCATCAAACATTCGGCCTGAGGAATATGGGAACACCGAAGCAACGGCTCGTGGGCAGCTGATATTAATGCTTACGTTGTTCCCATGGAGCCACCCACTGTAGTGCTGCCGCGGTTCGGTTCGGTCTGGTTCAGGGCCTCTCAAACTTTATAGTCTATCGAGCAACAGTACTTAACATCTAATAGGACGATAAAATGATACCTTTCGTGCCTTTCAACTGCCCATGCTGCAGCATCAACCACCTGTTGAGCCTTTGATTTGGATTGTCAATCCTTCGAGCCTCGCCATTGACGAAAAAAATCCTTGCGGTCCTAAAAATCCTTCGTGAGCTTCGAATGACAGTCATGGACCATTTCTTGTTTCCAAGCAAGCTAGAGACGTCGTAGCAATTGGCTTCTGTTGCGTTACCAGGAATATTTCTATTGTTTGTGTGAACTCAAGCAACTCATTGGTGGTGGACAAGGCAACCGATCGTCGAAGGGATGTTGGGTACACGGATGCGATTGTTGGATAGTATTCAAGGGAGAGTAGGGTTACTTTTATCCATTCTCTATCACATCGGGGCACGCTTGCTAATAATTGCACTTATGATAGCAAGATCACTACCTCCTGGAAAATATGATACAGTAGTTTGGATCAAGTTTATTCCGCATGCGAGTGTGTAGTTTTCCAGGACCCTGAAAGGGGACTGGTCTCCCTGTTTATATAGGGATTTTGTAATAACGAGGTTACAAGTTCAATTGCGAAGCTTTTATGTAAGTGTGGAGTTCTGATTCAAGCAGACGAGCACGGGGTGGGTCACTGGAAAATTGGATTAACGATGTCTGTTAATACACCCCCAATTCATCCATCAAGGAAATCCCTTGGTCTCTGAGCGGGGGTCTTTGCATTCTATGCGTTCAAACGTTCCGAGTCACACCTATATAAGTCCCTACTCTGCGGCACGTTCATCTTTAGGCTTACTACTACCACCTGCATCCTCAGCACACGCTTTCAATCTCTCAGGGTCCAATTCTTCTCGTCCTTTTGCAAATTCCGCACACTCACGCATGGCAACCACGTCCTCTGCATCGTTGAACTCTAGTCGACTGCTTGGCCCTATCTCACCATCTGTGATCACGTTCGGACACAGATCCTACGCGGTACTACATGTCCCACACCATTGAGGAAAATGAGGACCAGTTCGCGGAGCCAGGTAGCCGCACGTCGATCCTTGGTCTTAGTATGCCCTCGTTCTCGAATCTCCACTCATTCGATGCTCTCCCAACCAACAATCCGTAGTATGGGTGGCACAATGTTAACGAGCGATGACACAGAGATGACAAAAACGACTGTCACTTCGGGCTCTGAGCCTATTATGAGATAAGTAACTGCAGATACTTGGTGGTGCGTCAATGTGCAGCGCTCATGGTTAATTGAGCATCCAATTCCTAAAATATGGTTAGGCAGAGTATTTAGGCAAGTTCGGAGTACGAAGTTGCATTTTTAGATTGGTAACCCACTTTACTTCCGCTGAGTCGACCTCCATTACAATGTTTTGTAAACCTAATGGTCGATGGTCCTGTGGCACGACCAATTTGGCTATTGGGAAACACAATGCCAAAGTCATAGTAAGTCTCTGTCAAGGGACACCAACATGATCTCTATCTAACCCCTCACGCAGTGCACCGTTTCCATTCGCGAGATGGACAGAACAATACGGACCTGTGTTCTCGCTCAAACAAGACCATAGGATTTTCGTGATTATAGGATGTCATAAGGTCAGTATAAAACAACACATTGTCTAGCCGGGCATGTAGTAGTCCACATCATAGGCTGCAGTGGATATCATGGAAAAAGAGGGAGCAAATCTTGCCGACCGCCCGCGTTCTATTGCAGCGCAAGAGACGTTGACTGACAGGTTTGGACTGCTCCTTGAGGGCTCTGGTGAAAGATTTCGCCAGCTGCGCAGGTACACATCTAGTCTCTACCGGGTGCGACCAGTGAGACTGAATGTTAAGCAGTGTCTTGCATGCAGGCTTGCAACCCAATTTCACGGAGACCTACGAGCCCATCCAGACCAGGCATGCGAAGAATTTGGTTCTAGATATCTTGAATGATCAAAGAACCACCAAGGCCATGCCATGCGGTACGAACTCTTGCTCTTGCTTGCGCAGTACAGGTGGTAATCCGGGCATTTTAGTTATTTGGCTTCCGTGGTCATGTCCTTCACCTATGGAAAAATTACTCCGACTTCATATACAGATCCTGAAGTTGTTGCCGTCAATAAGACTCTTGCGCGTTTTCATCAAGCTATCCGGCCGGGAGCATACCTTGTGGATACGTATCCAATCCTGCATTTCGTCCCAGGCTACTTGAGTCAACTGAAGGCATGGCACAAAGAAGAACATGCTCTCTATAACAGGCAGTTGGACGCGCTGCGAAGACAGATGGTTCGTGCCTTTCTTGTGATGAGTTATATCCTTGCTCACCACTGTGAAGCGTGAGGGGACTACGAGGCCATCCTTCGCGAGGTTCATCTTAGAAAACCAGAAACAGTACCGAATCCCACCACAAAATTGCTTGTTCGATGGCGGGACATGAACCATCTCCCGCAAGCGTACGGCTTCAGATACGGATATGTCCGAAGACCTTACCCTTCCTGGACACCATCCACCTCAGCCGAGACAGTTCAACGTTCAACTACAATACGCCTGACTTGAACGACACTGGTGATCCCAAATTTCCTGATGATGGTACCGAGTGGCTGAACAACGAGCACTGCTGAGAGTGTTTGAAAAGGTTGATGGTTCATACTTCTTGCTCGCGGGGGCAAATGCATATATCGAGTTGCGTTCTCCCTATCTCCAAGACTTCCTGGACGAAACACCCCGAAACGTGAATCTGCACGTCAGGGTGTCAACAACATCGCCCGCTTTTGCGTCGTCGTCGTTAGAGGCACTTCCTGATGCAAAAGCTTGGGATGTATGACCGTAGAACCATATGTTAAATTACAAGTAAATTAGCTCTAATAAGCTGGCGTACAAATTTAAACAAATTTACCTGTGTTGATTTAACCTCGCGGATAACCCATGCAATTTAACAGCGTTGATTTGGCCTCAGACCAAATTTATAGGACACTACTCGTCTCTGAATCAACCCAACTTGAACAAATTAAACATGCATGAAGCTGTGAGTGAAAGCTTGATTAACTGATACATAATGATTGATATGCATACTACTGGCTTTAGGATATACGTGCAGCTGCATTCAGCGAGTTACTCGGTATAACTGGTATGTCCTCTGAGTCGACGCAGATCTCCGAGTCTTACCCATATCGCAGAGTATACTGAGCTTAATACAGTACCGATCAATGCACCTAGGTCAGAGACAGAAGGGATAGAGGATGATGAAGTGGAAGAAGGTGAAATTGTGACGTCCAAACCAGAGTTCAAAGTATAGTTCCCGAGTCCCATTCCACATGGCCGCTAGTCTGAATGACGAGTCTGTTTTCAGGCGATGAGTCGTAAAATACGTAAGGCACGGAAGAAAGCAGAGAAACACAAGGCGGCAGCTGATCAATACGATCATTATATTGAAAGGGTGTGTCTGGATGATCATCATATATTCGTACTAGTTGATGTTCTGATCGGATTATTGAAGGCTTTGGGCATCATTTATGAGGGCGATCATGTCAAACTTCACCGCGTTCAGAAATCATCGAAAACACTGAAAGATGCTCAAGAGATTGAAGTATCTAAAAATGCGCCTCTTAACGCAGACGATCCAGAGTTCAAGGCCTTGAACACAACTTGGATTTTTCGTCCTGGCATACATATTGGCATCAATAATAATGATCAAGTTGTGTTCGCAGTGCGAATAACGTTAGTATTTTAACTCATTCTGGTGCATTTACTAATATATTGGTTCTTACTAGCCCTTGGCGCGATATGAAGAGTAAAGAAAAGAGTGTCACTCAGGCAAATTTAGGGGTGTTAATGGATTGGTCTTCGTCCGTCCATGATATCAAGAATAATGGGGTATTCATATATTTATTTTCTGGAAATTTCAGAACTAATATTATCAGTTGTAGGCTTCGAAGGGACCTAAACTCCATGGTGATCGAGGCATCAAGGACTCGGCATCTGGCCAGCCACGCCAGTATGGTATCATGGCAGGTGTTGGATGGCATAGGTCATTTGACCCGGCAACCGATGTTGGGTTCTATGCCGTCAAACCAGGAAAAGAAGAAATGTACGATGCATTACTATGTGTGATTACAAGCTAATATTTCATTGCAGCTATAATGCTTGTCTTGATAAACTACCGGGTGTTGCTCAAGAGTATCGTGATCGGCTGCTCACTCTACTTCCGCATGCTGGACGCCAAATCATATCTGAATCTATGGAGTGAGTAATGGATTTTCCTGGATGGGTTGTCAATATTTTACAATACAAATAGAAGTGGTATTCCTTCATTTGATATGGTGTCTCTTGATGAAGGAACGACTCCTCAACGACCCTTCGCTAATTCCCTTACCTTAACTCACAATGATTTCGCAAACTACCTCCACACCGATCGTGATCACATCCCGATCGCATATGGGATGTGGTGGGTATCTAAGCGTGAACAGTTGAGAGGCCCATTTCAATTTCATCCTCAAGCCGATCATTATCGCATCGCTGGTGGTTCCTTTTTCTGGGGTGAGTACAACATTGGCGTAAACTTTTCTAAGTAAGCCTATTATTTTATAAATACTAGTATTGTAATGCTTTCTAACTATCTCTAACTCAAGGGCGGCTGGACTAGTTGAAATTTTCTGGAGGGGTCAGAAAGATTTTCACTGCACGATGCAGAGTCAAAGCACCAGCGATATGACACGATGGGGCACTTCAGTACAGATCACTGGCGCTGGTGTCCAAGCTATTGCCAGATTTAATTCATCTAAAGACTCCAGTCGAGTCCGTAATGCAGGGGAGAAGCAGAAACAAATGGTGAAGGCTTCAAAGGTATGTGAATGACACGACAATCTAGCCAATTTTCTCAACGTCATTTCTATTTAGAAAAGGCAGAGAACAGCATCTGCAACATCTACAAAGGTATGTCAAAATCTTACATCTGGACTCAGTATTTGAGTATCCTCTCATTCCAGGTGACTAAGCAGCCGAAGATGGTCTAACATTGTAACAATAAACTTCAATACGATAAACTTGTAAGAAAGTCAGAAACTACTGTCACTCCCCAACGGGGCCACTGAAGTCAAATAAAAATAAAGGCGTACACGCTAATCCCGTTCTCTTTGATGGTATACACAATTCCCGCAGTTTGAAGTGGACAAGATAGAGGTGCTGAGTAGATTCCAGCCTGGGTCAGCGAAGATTGATGGGAGGACATTCTTTTTTGAATGCTTCTGTTCGGGATCGGGTCATCAGGAGATGGATCAAGGTTTCCTGTCACCTGGCGCTGATGCAAGCAGTATAATGCATACAGGCGTCTGCAAGAAGCCATCAATACTGAAATCAGGGTATAGCCAACAGAAGAACCGACCGGTCTTGGCCCAAGCCCTGGCTGCATTCCTTTGTAAGTCGTATGTGTCGCTCGCAGGCCTTGTGCAATTTACGGATCTGGTCATCAGGCAAACACTCCGAGGAAAACGTCTAAATGGAAAACAGTGAGGAAGGACTAGATGATCAGATAGGCGCTCACCTTGGTGAAGTCGATGCTCTCTAGTTGCACTGTCCGAATTGCTTCAGTTCTCCCGCGAAGGAAGGCCTTCGTCATCGCGGGTTCATAAGTACATTCCGTTCTCCCTATCACAACGTGTCTCGTCTTGCGGTAGGTTGGGACAACAACAATAGATAAGTCGTGTACTAGGCGTGAGATGATGCAGAACATTAGATGTCCAGTTGGGACCAAAGCGCTATCATCTTCCACATTCTTTCTCTCTCCCCCGTGGTCCAAATTGCCAGTGCTCTCGCGCACGCCTCGCACTCAGATACTTCTACACTGCAGCGAGATTCCCCAAACCGTGCGTCATCAACGCTCAAAGCCTGACCAAAATCATACAATGGTTGCCCAAGTTCCTCCGCAACATACAAAGGATCAGTGCAACCACGCTCGCGATCAAAGAGATAATGCTGAGTAGCCAGTGCCACAACCCTTCCCGTTAGGCTGCGAAAACGCCACGGCTGGCTGTTAGAATGAATTCCTGCGAGGCACAAAAGACATACACGAAAAGATAGTCCAGTAACAGTAAGGGCACTCGATAGATTTGTGTGTGAGAACCGCAGTAGATGCGGATGGATCATACGGCGATTTGATACTGCGCTCCCAAGCAGAGACGCGTTCATGTTGTGGGGCGTCAGTGGTTAACCAATCAGGGCTAGCCTGGCACAACATTCAGCGAGCTCGGAACAATATTTAAAGTGATGCAGCATACGAGGAGGTTAGGAAAGTAATCAGTGAAATGAGCTATACCATGTCTCACCTGTCTACAGGCCTCTATGTGACCCGTGACGAAGTTAGGCCTAGGGAGACCGCCGTTCATCATCAAACGAGTATAGGCACATGCAAAATTGTAGACACATAGACGTTTCAGCACCTTTTTGTTCGTCCTGAGCACGCACCAACCAATTTGCAAATTCACAGTATCACTTCTGTTTTTTTGTATAACGCCGAGATAAATTGTTTGCCCCGGGAATTCAATATTCATATTACCACACATACCAGTATGTGTCGAACACTACGAGCGTGGAGTGAAAACGCAACATCTTGAAATGAAATCTCACCACTTGTAAGTACCTGCGCCCAACACCCATCACTTCTACAAATCACAAGGCACCACCTGGTGCACAATCGAGGATGAGACGGTAAGTCAAACACCAGCCTGAGAGAACATATCCACGATGAGGGTGAAAGAGAGAGGACACTGAAATGAGCCAGTATAGGCATCAATGACAGCAGCTGGCAACCTGAGGTTGTCATTGGTAGTTAGAGAGACGACTGCAGGAGAGCGAAGTTATGAAACTCACCATAGACACCGCAATACAAATGTGTGAGTACCCAGCCCAATGCCCATCACTCTTACACAGCAACTGGCATTCTGTAAATTGTATTGGTTGTTAGAGATGCGACTGTAAGTCTTGAAACTCACCATAGGTACCGCAATACAAATGTGTAAGTACCCGGCCCAATGCCCATCACTCTTACACAGAAACTGGCATTCTGTGAATTGTATTGATAGTTAGAGATGCGACTGTAAGTCTTGAAACTCATCATAGGTACCGCAATACAAACGAAGCGATTAAACACAGGAAGAATTGAGTGTCCTATGAAAAGGGTCAATATCGTATACCCTGGATCTCGGAGAGCCTGCACGAATCACTTAGCGAAACAGCTGCTCCTGTAAATGTCAGCGCTGGAAACATCATGAGAATATCAGGAGTTCGTAGTTCGTTAAAACCTAATGTTACATCGAAACCTTAGCAGAGGCAGAGTGATTGGGGGAACTCACGAAAGGTCGTGGTGAGATTGTTGCGCCATTCTAAATTCAGGTGAGCAATTTTACTTCACTTGAGCGCTTGAGCAATCAAATCATGATAGAACCTGCGATGGCGGCATCATCTCGACAGCCTGGTCTGGGATGAATCTCTGAAATGCAGTACGAGTCTGCGAGTCTGTTCCACGAAGTGTGAAAACAATGCCTACCTTTGAGTCGGCCTTCTCCTTCTCCTTCCAAGGGAGATGTCTGAGCCAACCTCCTGCAAAAATTGACTAATTCGACCATGGTATCTAGGTCTAAAAATCAACAGAGTGTGTCAAAGTGGTGATACGAGAAAGGCCTGCCTTACCGAATCTATTCTCGAAACCATGCGGCTCAAGCGAATCTTTGGATGTAACATGCTATCAATTGCATTGGTGAAGAACTCTGGGATAGGTTCGCTGCTTACTGCGGTTCCACGGGAAAGCGGACAGTTGGTGGCAAAAAGAGCGAAATATGCTTCTTCGAGGCATCCCACCCCTGCGGGGGTGCTGTAAAGCCATGAACATTAAAATTCGCCTGAATGCAGCGACAAAGGTGATACGTACACTTTATTGGTCCTGGACCCAGTATAACGTCGAGACTAAGAACCTTCTCCCGAAGATGCTCGGCCTGTACTTGTACTGCGCGGCGAGTCCCGCATCCTTATCTTCACTCTGCAGGGCTGCAATCACTTTTGCATCGAGTTCGGGTGAAATGTCAGCCAATGCAACAAACGCGGTATCAACAGTGTTTGGGTTCAAAGATCCTTTGCCACATGCACTAGTAATGTTCTGTTCAGCCGGCACGATTCAAGCGACATATGATCTGGCTTACTGTAACTCTTGTTATAAACCAGGATTTGTGGCAAGAGAATCAAAAGTGTTGACCTCCTGCTTGCCCGCAAAATGATCCGTCAATTCTGCAGTCAGGGCGAGTCAGCGACCACACGCCGTGTCAGTATTTCGTGACGCACCGAAGGTAACTCCAGTGTATAAATGTTCCTGAACATTCATTCCAACAGAAAGGCTGAGAGCGATGCGAGAATCATTATATGGTCGTTCGCAGAAGCGGCAGAAAGTCAAGACGAAACTTTCGGCTAGCTAGTATGCCTTGCGATCGGCTGATAACACATCTGAGCGATTAAACGAATCAGTATCAATTGAGATCATAACCTTTAAGCACCCACGTTAGTAGCATAAGCTCGATGATGCGTTGATGGGTCCAAAGTGGATAGAGAAGGGGATGTTCCACGACTTTGAGTGAAAATTAGGTGGAATAAGTGGTGAGCGAATACCTCTCCAAGAACTAGATGCGATTCTCCCTCAAAACATACAAGAGTATCATTACAAAGAACTTACTATGATTGTCGGGATATTATGGGCCTCCATTGCCTGGCGAGCGAAGTAAGATAGAATGCGACGTTTTTAGGATCCAAGTAGTACCTTCCGGAAATCAGCGTCGAGATTTGAAATAACTGGAGGAAAGGATGTGACGACGGCGCCTGTGATAGGATGAGCAAGCCTCATTATACTGTCAGCGAAGCGGCACACCATGCTCCCCGTGCGCGTGAAGTGTTGCATCTAACTTCAAAACATCCGTGTCATGGACAGTATTGATTAGGCAACACCACCTAGCAATATTAACATCGGTGACCTCTCAGATTTCTTGGAATACATCTGGAATTTCTCCCATGTCCAACCATCGTTGCCAAGCACACCCCATGCTGTTGGTGCATTAAAAAGGTACTTGTCAATACAGGCAAATACAGTTTACCTTCGATGTGCTGGCGTGCTGGCTTATTCCAGAGGAGGTGATTGCGGAAAGCTGATTCATGTCTCGAGGTTTGGCATGTCCGATCACAGAAGAGGATCGAGATTGGAGAATTCCTATATTTTTGGACAAACATGGCAAGACAATCCTACGAATTTGACGCACCGACTCGGATTCAATGCTTGAAACTGTCGTCATTCGAACCAAGCTTGTTCTCGCTTCCTTCCACGTTCAGCTCAGAGGCTCCTCTAACCCGATTGAATGATTCGCGAAAACTAGCTTACGCGACATACACTGAAGTCCTCAGATTCACGTGTGACAGGGGTGAAAGATCACAGGATCTGCATCTTGAGGTTCCCTTGCTTAGGCCCACGCAATATTCCGCGCAAACATCCACTTTCTGTGTGCTGAAAATCCCCTTGCAGAGCATTGCACGCAAAATCGGAGCTCTCAGTGATCTGCTAAAGGTGTGTTGCTTCTGTTAATCATCAAGTACTCATCAATAACCATCATTGCAGTCTGATCTGAGCTCATCGTCCTACTGCTGTGCGCCGCAGACTGCTAATACATGCCATACCTGTGGTGCAGAGACCGCCGCCTACAATACATCCGCGATAATCCATGTTCCTTCGCCTTAGCAAACTTCTTCGCTTCTCTCACACGAACCCAGTACACCACCATCGACCTCGCGATCCCTTAAATGTATGTCTATTTCTCTTTTTATTCCGCATTCGCTTCGACGCTCCTGTTGCAGTTCCCTGCCACATTGCCCATACCTCTCAGTCGCACTCGTGCGAACAGCTCTTCATCCCCTCCCTTGCCCGGTGGCAGGACCTTCTTCAATCATGTTCGATCGTCACTCAAGGGCAAGCAAAGGGCCCATGCACCACAACGAAAGATTGGAATCAATGTCAATGTGCCACTCGGACAAGCTACCTTTTTTTTCAAATTCCGGTGGGTTTGTGAGTTCTGACACGCTCCGAGGTTCGTCGCACACTCTGGTGCATTTTCCTCACCGTTGCATTATTGCGTCCCACCTTTGCATTCATTCATCTTTGGCTACCAGTGCGTATGGTTACCGACTAGCACACAGCTGCGCCATCTCGCCCTTTCCTTGACACAAGATTAGTCATAGTCAAACCAGAGCTTCCATATGTCCCCGCTGGAGCAATACAAAATTAATAGATCAGATGCAGGAACATGATGGTGCGTTTCATTGTATCCATCTACTTTTGCTGCACTGTGTACCTTCCGATATTACCTTTTTCAATACTGCCTTTTCAGTGTGGTCAAACAAGGACTGACCACGATCTGCTGCAGCCAGATGTCGCATGGTTCTCTCAACACGGACTCCATGTAGGTGTGCTCTCGATCAACTTCGAATCGCCCCTCCCGATCTGACACGACTGTGCGCTGCCTTCCCCTTGTGCAATTTCCGTTCCTCTTGAACTAGAACGAGCGCTCCCATTGTTCGACCCGAACCCAAATTTCATCGTCGCACCCTTCATTTGGAAAAGGTATATTTTGATGCATGTCATCTCTCTTTGAGATAATATACAGGTGCCCAATCAAAGTACATGAGAAGTCTTCAAAACGGAGAAGGATAGAGGTGCGAAATGACGTTTCACGACTAATGTCAGACCTTTCGTCACATTCGGTTCATCTATATACGTCTTCAGCAGCACTAACCTACAGGTGCAACAGACTCTTGCCCAAATTAAATCTGCACCGCTCACACGTTGCATCTCCAGCTGCCGACAGTGTCTCTTAATCAGAATCTAAGTCCCACTCAACCGCGAGTACCCGCACAAATCCAGCCAACGATGGACAACCAGTTACTGCGTTTTTTGAATTATGGCACGTATGAATTGCCGTTTTCTCATTCTGAAGCACTGAACCTTTTTCACCGCTTGCTTTTTGCTATAGACGCCAGTAAAGATCTAGTTTCGAACGTTGTTAGGAGACGTCCTTCCCTCATGCTATTATCTCAGCCCATGGATGCGTTTCCGGGAATGAGTATGGGTAAGGTATTCTTGAGAAGCGTTCAAAAGTGGGCTCTACCTTCGTCACGACTGACGCTGACAGGTATTCGACGACACGCCCTCTGGTCAAACCAAACGTCAGCTCATCCGCACTGGAAATTCAGATGAGAATTTGGTGTTACCGAGAGGTTAGCGGCGAAAAAGCCGAAGAGCGACGAATCCTTCAAGGTGAGTGCAACTGTTAGCCGTAGACGCCTCCTTGCATATACTTGTATGCCCCGTATCTTTCCATTCCTCGCATTCACTTCTCCTCGCTCCCCGTGTTACCCTGAAAGATGGGCGACACAGCACCTACCGTTGCTGGTTATTCGGTTTCGGCTTGGAATGCGTGAACGTTTCTCTGACGCTCAATTCAAGCGCTCACCCACAGGATTCAAGATCGAAATCGCCATGCATCTGCTGGTATGGAAAGCCGGAAGCTCGTAAGTAGATATTCGACTTCTCACAACCTACCTCTGAGCCAGTGTTGTTTTGCGATGTTCGTGTCAGATGTCTTAAGGTGGCCCAACTGATATCAGACACCAACTTCTTGAATTTTTTTCGAGACTCGACCAACATCTTTGACGTTCGAACTCGGAACATTGGCCATTCTGCTGCTCGACTGCTGCTATGACCCTTTCACGAATCGTCCCTGGTCACCTATACAACACACACAAAGGTAAGACTCGGAACCAACATCAATAAGGATCCTGAAGTCGACACTCGCCTGCACCAGTGACACAGATGCTATACCCCCGCCGACTGAGACCTGCCTCAGCTTTGTACCGCGCCACATCCAGTTTGGTTCGGGCTTTGAGTTGAAGATTTGAGATAGTTTTCTGGATGTGGAACATTGGTGAGGCGTCGCTGGTGTCACGATCTCTCGTGAAGGAGATGTGGCGAGAGAGGCCTTGGTATGAGAATGTTCGTGTGTGTGAGGGAAATGCGGATGAGGGGAGTTCCGTTGTGCTTGACGCTGCGGTGATCTGGATGCTCTCGGGACGCTTGCGGCGAGGGGGAACTGGGGGTGTTGCAGTGTGGCGCAGTGACTTGGACCGCATGGGACGCGTGGGGGAAGACGTAATGGACTCCGTTGTGTCGTTTGTAAGTTTGCGATCCAGGTGGGTTGGTGGCGCAGGTAGATGGGATGAGACATCTGGCGTCGTAATTAAGGAGTTTCCGGGTAGGGTTGGTTCTCTGGTGGGAAGTGGTGGGCGGAAAGGGGTGGGCATATACGAAGATTGGGTGTTTAAGCTAGAGCTCGCCACTTGGTCGATGGATGGCAGGGAACTCGAGGTTGATGATGGAGAGCTTGGTGTTCGTCGACGTGGGAGCGGAGGTGCAGGGCATGTATCTTCAGATCTAGACGAACGACTGTCGAGTCCTTTGCGGAACTGCTTTGTGGGACTTAGGCTGTACGGCCTGCATGACGTCGTCTTGAGCACCTGTAGAACGTGTGCACGATCCAACTGTTCTTCAACACGCTTGAAGTACTGACCGTGCTTGCTAGCCTCCAGTGACTGCTTCATCAGTGGAGTCATGATATGATTTGGCTTAATACTGCGAGGAGTATCAGATGGAGCCGGAACAGGTGCATTTCGGGACTGGGCTAACTATGTGCGACGTGCTTGGGCAACCAAGGGTGCTGATTTTTGAGGAGGAAGCGGTGGGATGTTGGCATCATTGCGCTCGGGCGATTTCTGAGTAGTGTCCGTCCAATTTGCTTTGTCGTGCATCAAGAACGGATTATGACTGATCTTCTGCGACAGACGGGAGGGTATGACGGGAGAGGTGTCAGATTGATCTTGAACAGCTGACAATGACTGCTGCGTATCAGACTCGAGTGATTTGCGGAAGGGATTTGTGTCTGGAGAAGAAGAGTTTGAGGGTGTGGCATATTGTTTGGGTTGGTCTGGATGAACAGGCGGAGCGTGCGCTTGACGCTTTGAGGGAGAAGCTGATCTTGAGCGTTCAAGAACTTCTGGGGTTGGGTGGGCTGGAAGGTATTCTGGTCAGTGCTGACCGAAGGATGAGGAGGTAATACACATACCTTGGACAAACACAGCGTGAAGGACAAGCCTGAGTGCAGCAAAAAATTCGCCGCCGGTGAGACGATCTGTGTGGAGCAAGTTTGGGTAGAAGATTTTCAAGATCTAGGCGAAATGAGTACAGTTAGGACGTGAAGAAGGCGTATGAATGCCCGAACCTTGTCGATATCTGCAGTTGGTAGATTGGGATATCTGCCTCGTAGCCGATTAGTATTCACGAAACATGAAACGAAGAACGATTAATTACCTGACAGATAATGCCACATTGACCATTCAACGACATCGTCCAGCAGGAGTTCTCAAGCGGACCTCTAGCTTGCTCGATTGAGTTCTAAAATAGTCGAGAGGAATGATAAAATCTGAATGTAGAATTAAGAAGTTGAAACAGAAAAAAAAGTGAACAATGGTTTACCGAGCTCTTCGAACAAACACTGTGCGCGGCCAAACTTTCTGTCCTGAATATTGACGAACCACATCGATATCATCTGAGTTGTATTGATCGGTGTTTGGGCACCAGACCTGAACACAGCGACTAAGAAATGCGAAAGCAGATTTCTGGCTACTCGAGTCCGAAATATCTCCTGCCAATCGACTCATGCTGATCAACAAGGGTTCGAAAGTGGCTTTATTGCCTACAAAAATTTGAGACCAGCCCACAACAGTCACACAAAAACTTACGATCAGAGATAAAGACGTCGTGAAGATCGAAGGGCATGACGTTGGTCAACAACGTCAGATAGGCATGCTTGGTTTCTGCATGTTCGACACTGTCGTCAGTACCTGTAACGGGCTAGTTGAGAAGGTGGGTGATGTGAGCGCTTAGAGGTCCAATGAGCTCGTCCAGAACATTGAAAAGCTCGCTCTGTTAGCATTAAGTCAGTTATGAACGCATAAGTTAGCGCGATCCTCACCTGAAGCTTGTGAATCAGCGTTCCAATGAAGTTCATGAAGTCAACGAGCTCGGAGGATTCGAACTGTGCAAGAAGGTTCGCCATCAAAAACAGGATCAAGTGGGTAACGCTGGATCCTGTCGTGGCAATGATTCGCGCAAATGCATGTCGTGTCTGCAGATGATTAGCCTGGGATGTGCCAAGAATAAAACACCGACTTACTGCGTCGCGGACGTCTTTGAAAACGTTCATGGCTTCCAGACATGATAAAATTGCCTGCGCAATCTGCCGAAACACGTCTAACGATGGAAGACAATATTCCTCAGGTGCCGGAGAAGGATAATCTGGAAATCCTTTTGCAACATTGCCGAGTCCGCGATCGAAGTGTACTGTTTGGGTTGTGGAGTCCTCTAAACCATGTATATCAGTAAATATTGTAGCACCATCACAATTTGCTTCATGCCTACCGAGTATCAACAATGGCCTCGAGTGTAGGCACAATGCACTCTTTGCGGATCTTAAAGAAATCTCCATACCGGGCCACGGTTTCAAAGAACTGTATGACAACTACGCGGTGAGGGAATGCAGATACACCACTCTGCCCAAGAGCTAGTAACATTTCCCCATGAGTACAGTAGCGCTCACAAGACCAAATTCCCGCTACCTTAGTAGTGGGTCTTATACCTCACTAATTTCTCGCTTTTGCGGTAGATTCGACAGATTTTGCCGTGGCTGTGTTTTCGCTTGAAATGGTTACATGCTGTGTTGATCGATCGGTCTAGGCCTCGCGTTTTCCCCGGGCTTAGTCTTTGTTCTTTTTTTCCTCCCTTGATTAGAGCGCTCTTGGGAACTTTCACTATGGCTTCGTTTATCGGTCATCATCCTGTATCTGTCGCCTTTGATTCTGAGTCTCCGTGTTGTTATGTGACCTCTGCACTCGCGGAAATGCTTGGTCATCTGGTGCCACTGGCAGATTCCCGCTTTCGTGATGTTCTCACGGCTTCTTATCATGGTCGCGCGCTCACGACCGATGTTGAGTTCGAGATCGCGTCTAGTCTCGATTGTGATGTGTTGATTGGTATGAATTGGATTTCTGCGTGGCGCACAGTCGGCCGCGAAGACTTGAATCCTGTGCATAATCCTTACTCTAGCTCGTCGTGCGTTTTTCAAGGTGACTGTATTTTATTGTGACTTTTTTATGTGCACTGATCATCTTTTGCTCAATCAGAAACTGCTTGTATAGTCAGTGGTGACTCCAAGCATGTAGAACCTGTTAATACTTATCAATCCCAGTCTTCGTCCCTCGTCGGGGCAGTTTCGTCGTCTCGTAGACGATCACAATCTATTGTTCATGTCATATTTTTGGGGTCGTCGCGTTCAGGAATTACCATTGGGCCCTTTTCATCTGAACTCTCACTGCTCAATCAGGCTTGCGCCTTTCACGGCTTGGAACTTAAAAGGTCTTATGATTTAGAAGAACGACGGAAGTTGTTGTTGCAACATTTACTTTATGGCGAGTGCGTGTCATCGGATACGCGTTTTGCACACCGCGATTATACTGCATGTCGAGAGATTGCGGCAGGCTTCAGTTCCTCCTCTGACTTAGTTGACCACATATTGGACGAAATAACTTCAGATAAGACGCCTGCACTATCAGGTTCTGATTTGTGGACCGTTGCACACAGTATTTGCGGTGACTTGGTATGCAGTCCAGGTCAAGAAGACCATCACAGGAGAAAAGCTATCGGTATATTAAATGTTTTTCGCAATCGAGGTATATATGAGGCCGTGTCTAAATCTTCTCAATCACTGTTTACCAAGGCAGAATATATGTCTAAGCCTTGTTTGGAGGCCGTAGCGTGTTGGCATGGCTTATGCTTTGTGGGCACCAAGGATCAGTTATTGGACAGGATCATCGACCATATTTCGAAGGGTATGTGCGCCTCAGATGTTCAAAGCCGTCGTGTAGCTTGTTCTCACGCGACTGAAGCCTCTTATACTCAGCTTATGGATTCCGCTGACACTGATGCGTTTGATTCGAGGACTGAATTACAGATTCGGTTGTTAAGTTCGGTACGTCGTAATATTGGCAGGAAGCCTTTGCTCCGTGTCTTGAAATGCTGCCGAATTCCCTATGATGCAGCTGCTACCTTATCCCAACTGCGAAAATCACTCCGAGCATATATTAGTTCGTTGTCAAAGGGCAAAAAGGCTCGAGCCTATCGTGCCGGGAAACAACAGGATTCGTATTTGCGAGCAAATGAACGCGAACGCATACGGTCACAATGGCCTCAGTTGGTATCTGCTGAGCGAAAAAGGAGGGTTCTGGATGTTTTTCGTGAGCAAACAAGTTCTGAATCTCTTGCTACTTTTGTGTGTTTCTCTTGTGCTGGAGAATACAATCATTCAGAGTGCCACACGCTTAATTTGAAAGATGTTGACTTGACTCCTTTGAAACGACCTGATCTTCGTACTCGAAATGGCCGGATTGTTGATCCTGCGTGGATGGCCGATGGTTTTGAATCTGAAATGTGTTCGTCTCACAATGTTCGTGCAGAATCTTATGGTGAGCTGCTCGATGATGTTTTGTACAGCGATCAAGGCTTGGGTTCTGATCTAGATGAAAGAAGGACATGTTTTGCTAAATTTTGTAAAGAGTGTCGTTCTGCGGTGTGCAAAGGAAAGACGCCGCCTTTAGCGCTTGCCAATCATAATTTCATCGGTGCAGTTCCTCCAGCGCTTCAAGGATTAACAATAGCTGAAGAGATGATGATTGCTAAGTGCAGAGCTAAATGTTTTATATTACATCTACGTGAAGAGAGTGAAAGCATTCCAAACGCACAGCGTGGACTTAAAGGCAACATCATTGTTTTTCCACAACGCACGTCTCCCATCTTAGATATGCTTCCTCCGCCGATGCAGGATGTTGTGACACCGATCTGTGTGCTCTTTGTTGGTTCAAGCCCACCTACACCCGATTGGTTAAGACAACATGCTCGCCCGCTCGTTGTGAGAAGAGAAAAAATCAGAGACGCGCTATTGTGGTTACAGGAACACAATTACCTTTATCGTGATGTCGTTATAGATCAGGAGAGGATAGCATCATTGGACGACGAGCATGTTCTACCAGTGCACATTGAAACTATGAGTCAAACGAGTGATAAGGGACAAGACATACTCACATCGCGCTATGATTCGTTGGGGGAAATGCCCGCGAGGTCTGAAAGAAATGATACCTCGGTTAATCCAAATTCACACCATACCACCAACGCAGAGCTATCATCGATCTTTGAGCATGTCGTGGTTACAGATGTTGATGCTAATTCTCCTTCTCATCAATTGAGGGCCGCCGCACTTCGTCATGTGAAGGATCAGGCTGGTGGATACATCCAGGTGCCCCATTCATCACAGCCTGTGAATGAGTTCGTTAACCCGGAGTTATTTCCTTTGATGTATCCTACCTTGTTTCCCTATGGTGTTGGTGGCTTCGAAAACCCACGTCGAAGTTCTAAATTAGCATTGAAACGTCAAGTCAAACATTTCTTAAACTTAGCTGATTGTCGATTTCAAGAACATAACTCCTTTCTGTTCATTGTGTTCAATATGCTGCAACGACGAACAGCACTGCTTCACACCAGCCTCAAAGTCAAAGGGTCATCGTTTAATGACATTGCTCGAGGCTTCGCTTCTATTTCATCTGAGACTGTCCATAGAGTAGCTGAGCGTGTTGCCAAGGGAGACCTTACCTCCACGTTTTCTCCAGATGAACAGAAAGTTCGAGCTTTGCTTAAACAAGTTAATAGTGTGACATCACATGTCCCCGGTTCTGGTTCTTCGAGGTCTGTCATGCGCAATCCGATCCGTGGTCTTATGATTGACCAAGGTCTACCCAACTTATATGGTCAAAACAGAAATAGGTTTCAAAGTTCAAAACTTTTTTCTCTTCTTGGGCTGGTACATATGTTAGAGGGAATTTCAAGGATTAATATGAGCCAGGAATGAAGGAAAACGGCGGTTGGGATGCGGAGATAATGTCAAAATACTGATCTTTTTGCATATTTGGCATATCTCATAACCCCTGCATTCCAGAGAGTTCAAAACCATTACCAATCGATTCATAGGCCTTAAAAACACTGGGGCCATCATTCTTTGTATTGGTCTTGGGTCATAATTCAGCATGGCATGATATATAAGGTAACAGGTAGAAGGAGAACCTTCTGTATCTCTACAACCTAATTTTTCCTGACAAAATGGGCTTTACCATCGTGTTCAGAAACATCAAGAGCCCCCAGGAAAAATACCCTTGAAGTCCTGGCTAGTCATATGAAGCCTAGAAAAATCGATCTTTGAGGGGGGGCATCAGGCAAACACTCACATCACATTCAATATTTATTTTGAACACTCTCAAACCATCTCCAATACATTTCTATGCTCATTAAACACTAGGTACATCCTTTTGTACATCAGTAATGACATAAAATCATGCCTCTTGGTGGAGTAGGTAGGGGGAGGGGGTACCATGACTCTGAGTAATGATTTTTTCTGACAAAATCAGCATTGCCATCACATTCAGATTGGTCAATAACCTATGTATCAAGTTCTATTTACAACCAGGCAAGTCAAATGGAGCCTCAAAAAATCAATCATTGGGTGAGGCAGCATAACAGAGTGACACCGCTTACATAAGCACAATGTGGTCAACTTGAACTAAAAATTCACTTTCTTACCTGCTCTATGGTGAGGTTCCAAGAGATACAAGAAAGGTAAAAAAGCTCTGAGGTTAATCCTCCGAGATGTTGTAGCATGTGTCTACCTATCAAAAAGTGTCAACAACAAGTGCAATGGAGCTGCAGGACACAGCCATTATTTTCACCATTGTGCATTCTGTGATATTGACATTGTGAACTTGACTGATATCTTCAAGGACCTCAAAGACCTGTCACATCACAGATGGAGAGGTGGAAAGTGAAGATATAATTGGTAAAATCAAATCAAAAATCCACCAGATATGTGTAATAATCATGTCTTTGGTGGGTTTCCCCAGTGTGGTCTAACTATTTAAAGCTTTGGAAAGCTGAGTGCGATTATGATGGATGTTATGTCAATTTTATGCTAGACACTAGACAAAGTTTTATAATGCTATGTCATTCTCGAATCAACTCCCAACATCGTTCCCCAAGATGGCAATGAGAAGGCGATGATAGTTGTCCAGCTAGGTGAGGGCCCTCATGTTTTTGTGGGAGTCAGTGAGTCCCTGATCGGAGTCAGCTAGAACATATATCAGTACTTTAAAGAAATACCTGAAGTTTGAGGGCATTCATCTGCTCTGCATAGCTCCTGGCAGTGTCCTGCATGTGCGCAAGCCCTAAAAATTTATAGTTTGTGCACGGTTTGGGAACCCTCACGAGTTCTGCGAGGTGCACAATGTGTACTGGGATGTCAGTACACTTATCACAGGGAAGATCTGATGTAGCCGATTCCAAACAGAGTTTTGATCGGGCACGAGGCATGGAGAAGTTGCTGATGTCGATTGTAAAAGGGAGTGAGTCTGGGCCATTGTGGTAGCATTCCCAAGGGAAGAGAATGGTAAATGGCCGAAGGTCCTCTGGCCAGAAAATAGGCACACCAGCACAGGTCCGAGTAGCACTCAGATGAGTAGCTGACATGATATGAAGTCTGCCGGGACAATTCATGTCAGCGATGTAAGACAATAGAGCCACAATAAGACGTACCTATCAACATCTGATACAGCCAGGGGAACGAGGCTTTGGCGCATCAGGTGTGTTCCTGATTTTCTTTGTTTTTTTTTGTTGCAGCCTCACCTTTTTTATGCCATTGATTCAGAGATGTGTCAATAACAACGACACGTATGACGCGCATATCTTGATACACGCATATAATTGATATTGGTCACATGATATCACTTATATGGTCAAAACAGAAATAGGTTTCAAAGTTCAAAACTTTGTTTTCTTCTTGGGCTGGTACATAATTTAGAGGGACTCCCAAGGATTAATATGAGCCCAGAATAAAAGAAAACGGCGGTTGGGATGTGGAGATAATGTCAAAATACTGACTTTTTCATACCTGTGACCAAACTCAATATCCTCGACCTCCAGAGACCCTGGGACCATCACCAATCGCTTTCTACGTCTTAAAAACACTGGGACCATGATTTACAGTATCGGTTTTGAGTTAAAACTGACCATAGTAAGATATATGGGGTAGGAGGGGGGAGGAGGACCTTCTATATCTCAACAACCTGATTTTTCCTGACAAAACGGGCTCGACAATCGTGTTCAGGGACATTAAGAGCACTCCGGAAAAATACTTTTAAAGGACAAGCAAGTCATGGGAAGGCTAGAAAAATCGATCTTTGAGGGGGATATCAGGAAAACTCACATATTTTAATCAGGATGGACTCAAATAGCTCTGATACTATTCTCAATCGATTTATATAATTGGAAAACAGTAGGAACATACTTTTATATACCGGTAGTTACATAATATCATGATATATGAGTTTGGGGGGGGAGGGGGACCCTGTATATCTCAACGGCCTGATTTTTCCTGACAAAACTAGCTTTACAATCGTGTTCAGAGGCATCAAGAACCCCCAGGAAACATACTTTTGGAGTCCTGGCAAGACATGGGAAGCCTAGAAAAATCGATCTTTGAGGGGGGGTATCAGGCAAACTGACACATCACATTTCATATTGGTTCAGAACACTATGAAATCATCTCAAATCTACTATTATGATCATTAAACACTGGGAACATACTTTTTACATCAATATTGACATGAAATCATGCCTCTGGGTGAAGTAGGTGGGGGGAGGGGGTAGCATGACTCTCAAATCTGATTTTTTTGGATCAAATCAGCATTACCATCTCATTCAGATTGGTCAATAACCTTTATATCAAGTTCAATATAGAGCCAGACAAGTCACATGAAGGCTGAAAAAATCAATCATTGAGTGAGGCAGCATGATAGGGGCGACACAGCTTACATAAGCACAAGCGGTGGACTTGGACTCACTTACACCAAGACTTTGCAAGATCAAGTATTTCTGTTGCTGCTCAATACATATGAATTTATTACCTTCATAATGAGCCTGAGATCGAGCCATGCGAGCGATATCAAGGCTGAAGCAATAGACCTTGTGTTGAGGGCCTCAGCATTACAGACATTCATAACTTTGAAATGTGATTTTTGTGAATGAAAATGGCATTGCAATCGTGCTCAGAGGGCTCAATACCCCCAAGTGAAACGTCTATTTGAAGCCAAGCAAGTCATATGAAGGTTGGAAAAATCAATCATTGGTCGAGGTGGGTCTGCTTACATAAGCAGAAAAAATGCGGAGGCAGCACAATGAGTTTAACAGACCAACATTTGCAAGAAAAATAGAGTCTTCACCGCACATGGTGTCCATAAAGCCATACAAGGTCCCCATCCCAACCTCATTCCCCCATCTGATCAGAGAGGCAGGAAGCTCTGGACTCTATCAAAGTTCTCTGGCCCAATTTGCCATTGATTTGTCTCATGGAGGATTGTATGAGATGAAATCAGCTCCAGCATGTGGTGGAATGCTTTATTAATGCGAGTCATGACTTTGGTAGCTCCTACTGTCCCATGCAGACCAGCCAACTCAATATTTTTTTTTTGACCATATTATAGACAGATATCGAAACCACCATGAAGGTAAGTACTACGTTTGAGATCGTTACCTTCGGCCTTGATGTCATCAAGTAGCATGGTGAGTTCCTCTCTCCATTCGGCCTCAGAAAGGAATAAGACATCTGCATTGATATGGGAAAAATAGATATATGGTTCACATATTGGTAGCTGAGATTATGGCAGAACAACACTTAAGAGCTTGCTATGTGGAATGGAAGACAGGCGAACTCATTGGAAATGACCAGGTTAAAATCCTCTTCTGCCATGATTTCAGTGTACAAACTGGTTAATCTTGACTCACCAGTATTGATTCACCTGTTTCGATTTCTATATGACAAGCTCTGAAGTTTTTTGTCCTCGATTGTAAACAAGATAGCGAGGAACTTGCTACATTTTTGGATGCTAAGAAGCAGGTGGTAATTTCGCACTGGTGCATCTCTATAATAGATGTCAGAAAATGTAACATGGGCTCTGGTTCATCTTGAATCACCTGGATGTGGTCACCAGTTTTCCGGCCACATGAGGGTCCCACCCTTTCCAACCTCATCACTCCCTCCATCTAGTCGTAGAGGGAAGCTCTGGACTCTATGAAATTTCTCTCGCCCAATTTTCCATTTTTTTTTGCTGTGAGAGTTCACCTGTTTTCCAGTTCCATACAGCAAGCTCGTAATTGTTGTCTTCAATTATAAATAAGATAACAAGAACTCGCTACATGCTTGGATTCTAAGCTACAATGGAAAGACCATCCTCCATCTAAAGGCACAAGTCATGCTATCAAGCTATCTGGCCCTATACAAAGAGATATTGTAGTATTCAAGACGTCTCCCAGGAGTCAGGAAGCACTAGGTTCAAATCCTTGTCCTGCCATTATTTCCATCTGGTCGGAGAGGCAGGAACCCCTGGACTCTATGAACGATCTCTCCCCCAATTTACCATTGGACACCAAGCCAGCTTATATCCACATCATGCGACAAAGATGTGAGGAATGCGAAGGTGGTGATTTCACGACTGGTGCTAATTTGGCTGTCATGGAGGATGGTATGAAATGAAAGCAGCTCCATCAGGTGTTGGAATACTTAATTAATGTGAGCTGGCTTCATCTCCTACCATCCCACATTATGAGATGTGCTGATGAGCGCAGACATCATTGTTTGCAGCCTTGTAGCAGTATTTGAAATATGTTTTTAGCAGGCTTATATATCTACATCAAGTGTCATGCTACCAGATGCACCCAGATTCACTATGGAGCTCCTCATAGTATTTACTAATAGGTGGTAATCTCATGACTGGAGCATGTCTACAATAGATATCAGAATAACAGGTAATGCAGACTCTGCTTCATCTTGAATCACCAGGATGAGTTCACCTATGTTCCAGTTCCATACAGCAAGCTCTGAAGTGTTGTCTTCGATGATGAACAAGCTAGCAAGGAACTTACTTCATGCTTGGATGCTAAGCCACTATGGAAATACCATGCTATAGCTAAAGGCACAAGTTATGTTCTCCAGCTACATGACCCTCTACTTAGAGATAGTATAGTAGTTAAGACGTCCTTAGGGAGTTGGGAAGGACTAGGTCCACATAATCGTCCTGCCATTATTTTGGGATACTTGTCCCAAGTCAATCACAAAGTCTGAGAAGAACTACAGTATCTTCCTCCATCTGGTCAGAGCGGCAGTAAGCTCTAGACTCTATGACAGTTCTCTTGCCCCATTTTCCATTGGTTTGGCTGGGTCTGGCATAGAGGGTGGTAGGACACTAAGCCAGCTCACAGTTGCGTCAGTTCTTTATTGACTATTTTTATATATATCTTAGTGTAACTGAGTTCACCTCCGCATTCTAACCTTATGAGTGCTGGATAATGGCTCAATGGATCTTCAATAATTCTTTTTTGAGTTAGTTGATTGATTGGCTGGGGCCCCAACTTTTTTTT